>DWLR01004985.1:0-11440 GCA_018246295.1 Papilio alexanor hazarajatica | reverse complement strand
ACCACCGCACGCCGCACGGTCGGTATACACGCACGCCCCCACACCACCACCGCACGCCGCACGGTCGGTATACACGCCCCACACCACCACCGCACGCCGCACGGTCGGTATACACGCACGCCCCCACACCACCACCGCACGCCGCACGGTCGGTATACACGCTCCACACCACCACCCCAATCACCCCACCCAAATCAAATGTTGTAAAAAAGATTGTGAATCTACAAAAAAATGTTAAATAAAACTATAATTAAATTACAGGTCATATACAAATAAATTATTAAATAAAATATTGAAAACACTGTATCGTCAATTACATTAAAAAACAATCAAAGATAAAAACATTTAAATAACAAGTAATAAACTCAAGACAGTAGTTGAATCTTGGTTTAAAATTTTTCACTAATATATGTATCTCTATCTTCTATGCTTGTCTCACAAAAAACCATTGTTTTTTTTTTCTTTAAAAAATCAATAACTTTAATTCTTAAGTTATTTAATTTACCAAATAAACGTGTTAGCAATTTCGAACATTAAATGTAGATTATAATTGCCCTTTGCATTGAATCGTTACGACAAATATTTAAGAAGATATCAAAATAATAAAAACCACGCGCAACCGAAAAATTCAACAGCCGCAGCGAAATAAATGCTCGCGCTTTTCACTAATAGACGGGGATTAATTAAAAAGGTATTATGACGTTGATTGCTAAAGCTGCAGTAATAAATATATCCAACAGGCAATCTAGATAACGAGGAACGTGACAAGTTAGTCCGAGCGCTGGGCCCCAGTGCCAAGGTCCTGATGCTGACGAGCAACGGCGCGCTGTGCTGCGGCGCGACCCTCGAGGAGGCGTTCTTCCAGGCCAAGAACCTCAACACCGCCTGCGAGGTCCAGCTCCGTGTGTCATCCCAGCCGGTTGACGATCTGTATCTGCTGGATGAGGAGACGAGGCGTCAAGTAATATATTAGCTTGAAATGTATTTTTTTTTCGTCAATATTAGGCCACTCACTGCCTGCTCCTTTGTCAGGGACAAGCCCGAGGTGAAAGAACGTCCTTCTCTTTCAGTTTTATTGGGGATAGACAGAGATTTTAAAAATAATTACAATAAGTATAAAATGGTTACAAAATGATATTTGAAATAGTTTTTGTTTTATGTAATTATTTTATCTATATAACGACACTATTTCTATAAGGTTTTAAAATTATTTTTTTAGTTTTAAGGACCTTTTTATTAATGACATTGAGAAATAGAAAACTAAAGAGTAGATTTACTTTTTAGAATTATGTTTTCTGTTATGTATATGCTAAGATTTTCAAATATTGCCAATTACTCTATACAAGATATCTCCCCCCCCCCTTCCACTTTTACGAGGTATTTTTGTAACGTCCTATATATGAAATACGTTATATGTATTCATTGTAACTAGATCTACGAGTCTTCGCGCAAGCCACCGGCCGACGCCAACAAGTGGAGAGTCGGCGGCGAGGAGTTTGAGGCTCTGATGAGGATGCTTGACAACGCGGGCTTCCGCACCGGCTACATCTACCGGCACCCACTCATCAAGGTGACCCCACCATGAATATTACCTGCACAATTTATATATGACGACCGGTTGGCGCAGTGGTAAGACACTTCCCGCTCACGCCGCAGGTCATGCGTTCGATTCCCGCACCGGACAAACAGAGTCTGGGTGTGAATTATCTATATATATATGTATGTATTTGCAAAAGAAAAGTATTAATATATGCAGTTTATCAGTTATCTGGTTTCCATAGCAGAAGCTCCGCTATGGAAACCAGATAAGATGGCCATCTTAAAGACCATCTCAAGATCTTGGGATCAGATGGCCGTGTGTGAATAATATCCTTTAATATTATTATTATTTGTGTGCATGAACATGTCTGTTTGTTTTGAGTCTAGATGTAAAGACCACCGGAGGACGGGCAGCAGCGTCCTTTTCTTATTACGGTGGAATATACTGCGATCGCCAACCTGCCGGCCAAGCGTGGTGATTATGGCACATTTCCCATAAAGATGCGATCAATGGGAGAGGCCTATCTCTAGCAGTGGACGATCATAGGCTGAGGTGGACTTACTACTTAATATTTTTCTTGGATAAAAAATAGCATATGTGCTATTCCAGACAATAAACAAACTCTGTGTCAAATTTCATCCAGATGGCGACCTGGAGTCGCCTGGCAACAAATCAGTAAAATAGTGACTGTTTAAATTATATAATGATTTCATTCGTCTCACAGAACGACGTTCCGAAGCCTAAGAATGACGTAGAAGTGCCACCGGCGGTCTCCTCCCTCGGCTATCTTCTTGAAGAGGAAGAGCTCTACAAGCAGGGGTGAGGCTTACAATGTATTACAGTTCCTAGACTATACTAATAGATGTGGGTTTGAATTAAAAAATTATTTTGGAAACAAGCAGTTATACAATACACGGTTTTTAAATAAATATTATACATATAGATTTTGAGTTCCATTAATTTGTCACATATATATATTAGCCTAATATAAATAAATAATACAAACAAAAAATACCAATGAAACAAACTAAAATTGATAAGATAAAGGTATTATAAAGGAGTATAAAAATAGCAATTTTTATATGTAAATCTTTAAAAAAAAAGTGGTACATAAGAACATAATACTATTTTATAAAAATGAACTACGTGTACTAATATTTCTAGAGACCTAGCTTGTCTTTGTCTTGCTTCTTTTGTTAGGGCTCTAGACATAGTAAGTAGTAATAAATATCGCGGATCGATCTTTTGGACATCGTAGATCGTTAGCTCTGTCACAAATTACCCAAAAAGCAGAACTTCCCTTTTCAGATTATTTATCACCTATCACCTATTACATTAGTTTAAATGCCGGGCTCCTAATCTTGAGTATATATTGTCGCAAATATAAGTTAAAATCTGATTCATAACATGTCTGAAATTCAAAGAAATTTCACTGTCGAAATATGTTTGGCAGCTGTACTAAACGTCTCATTTTTAACTCACTAAAATCATTAATTCCGTAAATGTCTTAATCTGAAGGAATAAACAACATAGTATACGGCATAAGTTAACAAATAATTAAACGTAACATAAATTCACGTTTTAATCTTTTTGATTGTACTCTGAAGAAAATATTAGACTTCGAAAAATACAGCAAAAGTATGACAAAATGGCGACACGAAGAATATTTTGCATTACCGATTTGCTCAATCACTTATTTTAACGTTCGTTCTTATGTTACAAATCTCAAATTCCAATTCCTCAGGTTATGGAAGAAGGGTCAAGGGAAGACTGGGGAGCGCACCCGTTGGCTGAACTCTCCCAATGTCTACCAGAAGGTGGAGGTCCTCGAGACCGGCACCAGCGACCCTAAGAAGATCACGAAGGTAGAATACCTGCGCGTCGAGGCCGAATAGACCGATCTAATGGCCGAACTGGTCTTCTGAATAGACTTTGAATGTAGACTGATGGAATTAGGATGTCGAATTTCATAATAAAATTACTCAAACCTCGTAATTTTATTTCTGTGGTCTATTACTACTTTATGGCCATGTGTCAAAAGTTTCAGAGTTCATATTCAGTCTATATTCAAAGCCTAGAATTTTTTTGTAATATCCAAAAAGTTTTATTTCAGTTAATAAAGCTCTTGTAAGGCTAAATAAACATTTCGGCAATATTTAATCGAACCATCCGATCAATACGTTTAGAAAGTGGGTTTATATTGTATGTAAGCTAAAAAGTCGATATAATTCTCGTAGGCTTAATTCAATTATGGCGCAATTTAATATATCCACCGTTTAAATCTATAGAAATTAGCATTGGCACAAAAGAAACGATAATCAAAAAATAGCATGTAATATTAATATCTACCCACCAATAAATGTACAATTTTTAAGCCGGATGGAATTAACCGTATATAATAAATATCCGGCTCGAAGGACCATCGACTACTTTTAACCTGTTGAAGGTTACCAAACATCACAATATTTGAAGAAAGGCATGTTATAGGTGAAATATATAAATTGTATTACTATATTTTATTATTAGGTACATTGTAATATATTTATTGAAGGTCAATGCAGTTCCTTGGAGCTTTTTGGTATAATAATCGACCTATCGAGGCTATAATGAGTTTTAGGTTGTTTAACTTTACCAGTTTAAACACAATAATAATGCTGTTGAAATCTCAATATATCAAGAAAAATAATAAATTAAATATAACAACAAATAAAAAAGAAGTCATATATTTTTTTAGATGATGTATTGGGAACGCAGATTTTTTTTTAAACTCAAAAGTATACAAAAGTAAACTTCCCTATTTCCAATTATATTTTTACTGTACTGTACCGAAAATTTATTAAAATTGAGTTATTCTTTCGCCAGTGAGAATAGAACAAATAGACAACTTTTTCATTTACTTCCGCATTTATTACAGTAGTGTGATTTTTATGAGAGTAGTAACTGCATTGGCTTACTTGCTAATGTTAGAAATATGACTATTAGATGACCTCCATCTCGGTGGTCTAGGTTTAAAATTCTTAGGCTTTATCAAACTGAAAATCATTCATCTTCCCTATTTTTTTTAAATCTTTATTACATTCCAAAATGGGTGAACGTTTTTTTTTTGTATAGGTTTGGTATAATTTTTTGTTTGAAATATTTTTTTTTTTAATATATTTTCTATTTTATTCTATAAGTTACATTATGGGTTGTTTATATTCACCGTAGGGGTTGTCGACTTTTTTGTGACGTATTGAGAATGTGTTTTTTTTTCTATAAAATAAAATAACCAGTGTTAGTTCTTATTTAAAGAAATATTTAACATTGTATAAGATATAATAAAATGTATTTAACTGAAGTGGCGCTCAAATCTTTGTTTATATGGAAAAAAACATCGAAACAAAAACAATTACATTAGAGATATATGATGTGTTTAATATATTAGCATTTCAAAAGTTGTATTACGTTTTAAATTTGGCAAAAACTTTTTTCCGAGTTCCTAAGTCGACTATCGTGTTAGCAAATTTCCCCCTTAAAAAAGGTTTTTTGCTTGTCTCTTTTGCTTATGTGCTTTTTATGTCTACATATATTAAAATATGGAAACTTAAATAACAAAATGTTTAATTATTTCGAAATGAAATGCTTTTGAAGTATTTTTTTTAACAAGAACTAATGATTTTTTTAGTATTTCTTTTTTAATTTCAATCGTTTGTTTTGTTTTTTGTTTTTTTGTTTTATAATCTGTGACTAATGTAATAATGTTTTGCAGTGGGTGGACGCTAACAACGAAGAGGTAAATAATGTTTTTGGTACAACATAACCTCACTTCGACTCCATAACTTTTATTTTCTTTAACTCTTTTTCTTTTAGAGTATACTAGTAAAGGCCGTGTTGTTTTTTTCCATCGTCTAATTGCTTAAAGACAGACAGACACAAGTTTAACTTCTTAAGTATTATTTCCCGATATAATATAATTAAAACAAAAAATGATAATTTGGTTTGGCTCTGCAATCCATCCGAAACTGGGGTAGGGCGCTAGTAAATTTAAGATTGTCTCAATAATTAAACTTTTTCACCTATTCTGGGTTTCGTCAGACTTTTAGTAAGTCCATCCCATATTTTAAACATTAGATCATAAAAATAAAACTCACTCACGATTTACCAAAACGTCGTAGACAGAAATGTCCTATCTGCCCTTTTCACGGAGCTCGATGAATTCCAAACATCTTGATGAACAAACAGACAAAACAACTTTTACGTAGTTATTTTTTTTACACCTTAAAGATACATATAGAAAAATGACTGGGTAAAAGTTTTAATGTATTGTTGTGGAAGTTGGAGTGTGAAATCGGAAATTTGTACGAATATGGTAATTCATTGTTTGAAAATTTGCCATTTAACAATTTATCTGTATTTAAAGGCCTTTATTAGTTGCTAAAGAAGTCTATTCTTTGCGTCTAATTCTCTTTATTTCTGCTATGGTTTCTGTCCTATCTTCCATACTTTGTATTATGTGTCCGTGTAAAGGATTGTATGGGACACCTCTCCCAAGCTTTAGGTCTGTCCGGTCGATCGGGCTGCTTTATTAATATTCCATAAGTTACACTTCTTTGAATACACTAATGAAATTATGAATTTACAATTGAACTAAACGAAAAAAAAACATCTTGTCAGTCAGCTGTCAACAAGACAGTTGTGAATGTTTTTTACGATTTTTTTTTAAATTCGCTTTTTACCTTACGTAAGCTTTTAAGTATTTCGAATACATATATAATTTATGATTTAAATTAAAAAAGAAGTGTAACTAATAATGCGTGTGATGAAAAGTAAAAACTTGAATAAAAAATGTATCTTAATTACTTTTTTAACTGTCAAAAGCATTTCATAAATCACCTACCCTGGTTTGTTTCGAATGGTATTGTTGAGGAATTGAAATAGACGATACCGTTCGACGCATCTAAAATGCATCGAGTTTGTACAGTGTAGGGCCGAGAAATAGAAAAAGAAAATAACAATTTTGATAAAAATGTTGCCACATCGAATCCTTATTTTCCTGCACCTTTCAGACACAATCATCCCCCCGATTCATTGTTTCCCTACATTCTTTTTTTTCTCTCAAATGAATGTTGTTTTTTTTTTAATTGAAAAAACCGGAACACGCTTTAGCTTTGCATGCATTTAAAATTGCCAGTTGTAAAAAAAATCTGTACACGCTCGATGAGTTTGCCAGGATGAAAAATCGGCTGTATTTTTTATTTCTTTATTTTTTTATTTTTCTCTTTCGCATAGCACATGTTTTCCTTACGCTACTAAAAACCTTACTTGAACCTAAACTGACCTTAACCTTCTACCGAATATTGGCTTTACTTGGCAACATTTTTAATAATTTGTTGTTTTTTTTCTCTCTTTCCCCTACGCTGGATGCCTTCGTCGTCGGTTTGTGGATTTTTGTGACTTTGGAATTTGGACCTTACTTCGAGTGCAGTGGGTGCAAGATGGCTCGCCGGCGCACTCTAGCACCCCTGTGAAGATCGATACGCTACAATTTGTGCCCAAGAACACCAACCCTAAGGAATTCAAGCAACTGCAGCAGCAGGTAAGTTAAACTTTGAGTCTACGTTGATAGTTTATGGTAAGTCTCCATATTACGATAGTTCCTATTTCTACCGTCTGGCGTTAGTGTGCTAATTACGTTGAAGTTTAAATTCCTTCAGAAGTAAGTTGCATTTCTGCACTAACGAGACTTACATTACATTTGATACCATAAGTGCTAAGCAACAGAGTTTATTATCATATGTCGGTTTTGTTACCCTCGTATCAAATCAAATGATCGACTTGATATTTTTAGTGTATGCTTATGGCTACGGATGTAACTATATACGCTAGTCTCTAAGAATACTCTAATAGAAGACACATCTAAAAGTCTTAAGTGAAGATCAACGGGTATTGATAATAGATTTCTGCTCTTCCCTTGAATAGAGTTCTTTGAATTTACATTACATAATTTATACTACATCCTCCGCCCATCGTATTTTGACCCCTTGTCCAGATCAAGGAGAACCGTCGTGCGGACAAGATCAGCGCGGGCCCGCAGTCCCATATCCTGGAGGGCGTGACCTGGGACGAGGCGGCGAGGCTGGTCGGCGAGGACGCGGTCAACACGCACACTGGAGACCATGTCGTGAGTATATTTAATTGATCTTTCCTTTTATAAGTAAGCAGTCTAAAGTTTTTAAAATGTAATCTAGATGGCGTTATTCTCAATCTTAAATTGAAATTACCAATGTTAATTATTATTATATATACATGACCTGACTGAAGAATGCAAGTGTCTTGCCACTGCGCCGCAGGTCGTGGGTTCGATTCCAACCCAAGACAAACATTTGTGTGCATGAACATGTCTGTTTGTCTTGAGTCTGGATGTAAAGACCACCGGAGGACTGGCAGCAGATTCCTTTTCTTAATACGGTGGAACATACTGCGATCGCCAATCCGCTTGCCAAGCGTGGCGATTATGGCACATTCCCCCAATGATGCTATCAGTGGGGGAGGCCTATGTCCAGCAGTGGACGATCATAGGCTGAGGTGGTAGTGGTAGTGGTGGATACACGACCTGTAGAATAACGGCTAGACCTATTTTGAAGAGTAATAGGAGCACAGTCAACCGGGTTGAATGGTTTTTAATGAATATATGATATGATGTGCCTCAGTGTTATTATTATTACGCCTATCAAATGCAACTCTTCAGGTGCTGATGGGCGCAGCCTCTAAGGGCATCATCCAGCGCGGCTACCAGCACAACGCCACCATGTACAGCGCGCCCTACGCCCGCAACCCCTTCGACCACGTCACCGATCGCGAGATCGACGAGTACAAGCGTATCATAGAGAGGAAGCAACGCGGGAACGAGTGTTAGTACCAAACTTAGTCTATATACTACGTATATCTTAAAATTAGCACCAAACAGTCTGCTAAACTACACTTATCTTCTTAAAATTAAGTGTTTGGACGTTACAGGAAGAAAACGGTGTGTAAATATTATATCGGGCTTTGTTTATTAGCGTTTTTCGCGTATATAAGTGTCAAAAGAGAAATAAATAGGTTGGTCCTTCGAGACAGATATTATATAGCGATCTATCAAGTACTTCAGACAAGGGAGAGTAATAACACACCAAATCTAACATTAATAGAAGTTATATAATAAGAGGACATTAAGTGTTGTTTTGTGTAATCTCTTACGTAAGCTATCTATTGTTAGCTATCTATGTACGCTGTCTATTTACCCCCTTATTCTATAAAAACAGCCGTATTTAACTATCTATAAAAGATATAAAAGACGTAAACACCACGCTGCAAGTATCAAAATGTATGTTCACACAGATGACACTGACCTGTCTGAGTCGGAGGCGGTGAGCGGCGCGCAGGTGACGTCACCGGCCAGCGCGCCCTCCGAGACCGAGGAGGAGTCCCGCGACGGTATGTCCATACACACATACATACATATACACATATGAAAGTCTCGCCATATTTTAAGATCACTGGACAAGAAAATGTGGATGATGGCGCCCCCTACATATCTATCATATTTTTCATAACAACGCCATCTGTTGCTGTGAAATGTTTCGAAAACATTTCGAGAGAATACGCTTTAAAATATTGTTAGAATGTTTAATTTTATTACGATGCCACAAAAAGGAACATCTTTGAGAAAATAGCAAATTTGAATTATTTTAAATCTACTCTTTTCAGAGCACCGGGTGCTACGGATAGAGACGAAGCAAGTGCCGGTGCGCAGCCAGCCCGAGCTGGTGCTCAGCGACGGTGAGTGTCATAGTGCGTGCATAAGAGAACTGGCCTTGGACTCCGATGTTCAGTAGTACCAAATAGACTTATAAGTACAAATAGACTTACAGCTACAATCTTACTATTCTAGTATTTTCCGGCAAAGATCTCGAACGAATGACCTTGACTCGAGAGTAAATTTTATTAAGACTCGTTTCGTACATTTTCGTAATAAATAATTTTCCTTGTTACAACAAACGCAAACATTTTTAGGAACGCCTAAAGTTCAGGAATTTTGCCGACATATGAGCTTTAAAAAATTTATGAAAATGTAGTTAAACCTACAGCCTACCTACAGTAGCCCCTTATGGTTTAAGGTACGAACTACATAACATCCGTCGTGAGTTCTAATTCGTCATCCAAATATCTTAACACAAGCTTTATGACAATAATTAAAATATCTAGAAATGTTATTTAATTATTCCAGTAGTATACTGATGTTTTAAAATTAAAAAAAAATATAACATACCAAACTAAATGAATAGAGCGAGTTAAAAATGTCCATTCAAAAGCTCATAATTTATGTTACAGGATTTTTTTTTATTTTCGGTGGAATCACATTTTTTATATTTTAAGAATTTGTTACTTACGAATAAATTAAATTTAATTTAAATTTTCACACCAATGAATTTGATTTCACCAAAAAGTTTATAGTGATGTTTTTTGTTATTTTATTTTGCATGGGATATATTCTCAACATTTTTCTGTTTTTTTTTTTTTACTTGTTGCATATAAATATTAGCATGTTTTAATTATATTGAAATGCATTGTAGGAAAAATATTCATGTAGTCTTTGACGAAAGAGAGCAAACTATTTACGTCACGCGATAATTTTTCTGTAAACCTAATTAAATTAGTACTACTGTAAAAGAATCAATTAAATTCAAGGACGCGTCACATTTTAGTAATATGTCGTTACATGAGTGAGAAGGAAGATACAAACTTATAAAGTAAAGGACCAAGACAGCACTACATTATTCTTCCTGATTTTTTAAGTTATATTTTTATCACGTGCAATTTTTTTTAATTGCTCTTTCGCCAAAGAATCCTGTTAGAGGTATGCAGGATTAGAATCATGCATGCTCATACCGTTTCCTCTCCATAGTTGATACGACCGATTTCCTGAAGGCGGAACGGGAGCACGCCGATATGACCCGAGGTTAGTCTAGACCGCTTCTAACATCTAGATTTACTTGCGATCCCTAAATCTAGTACTACGAAATATATTATGCATTCTGACAGATTAAAGTTTTTTAGATCATGAAGTTTTAATTGAAAGAATGATTTGTCAGCGTGTATTTTATACTTTCAAATGTATAAATAATCAACTTTTGAGTTTTGCACTTGATTTTTTTGTTGTTTGAACTGTCCCGATTACCGATGCTAGTTTCTAACTTAGATTACTAATTGCACATCAACCTTAAAATCGCATCAGCATATGGTTTGTGGTTTTACTTAATCAAGTCTTTACTAATTCCTATCTAAGAATAAGTGATCCATTATCACATACGATAAGGTTTTATGAAATGCTAGTTGGTCACGTGATTTTTGGGTCAGCAATTTGCCTCTAACAAATTCTTGGATACTTCAATTTGTTTGAATTGTGAGGAATATTATGGCCATAGGTCTATCTTGAAACAAATTGTCTATTGGTTGTGTGTAATCAATGAATTGTAAATTATGTTAAAATAAATTAGTTATTAACATTATTTTCCCACGAAATTCCGTAACATAGATTCCGTGACTTCAATTCCTGACTCCATTGCCCTCCCTCTTGATAGTATTACAAAAGAGATTATGTTGTTATTTAACAAAGAAACGGAACGCGATCCGAACCTGTTGTCTGACGATGAGGTATTCTTGGACTCGACCGCGTCAACTGGCACATCGAGTATAGCCACCGCGGCGCCCTCTGCCGTCGTCGTGAGGCAGTACACGGCGGTTACGCCCGTGCATGGAAATGTAGGGAGAGGTGAGATTGAGGAGTTGGGAGTTGTGAGAGTGAGAGCTTGTCGGATACATGTCGCAATGTGGAAAGAGTTGAGAGCTTGTCGGATACATGTCGCAATGTGGAAAGAG
>DWLR01004984.1:0-11440 GCA_018246295.1 Papilio alexanor hazarajatica | reverse complement strand
CTCCAAAAAGCTTGGTGTGCTCAGTAGATCGAAGCAGTATTTCCAGCCGAACCACCGCCTCCAACTTTATAAAGCGCTAATTCGGCCTCACATGGAATACTGCCCGCATCTCTGGGCTAGAGCTCCACAATACCAGCTTCTTCCATTTGATCGCATACAACGAAGAGCAACTCGAATGGTCAACAGCCGAGCTCTTACTGATCGGCTTGATCCTCTGGCATTGCGAAAAGACGTCGCGTCTCTCTGCTTTTTTAACCGTCTATACTATGAGGAGTGTTCCGAAGAACTGTTTGGAACAATCCCTACCGCTAGGTTTCGTTACCGCGCAACACGACAGAGCTCCAGCTACCATCCGCACCACCTTGATGGTTGGTATTCCACAACCGTGCGGTTTTCGCGGCACTTCCTGCCTCGCACAGCCGCGTTGTCGAATAATCTGTCCCCAGCGGTATTTCCGAACCGATACGACTTAGGGGTCTTCAAGCAGAGAGTGTACTTCCTTCTTAAAGGCCGGCAACGCATCTGCAGTTCCTCTAGTGTTGCGGATGTCCATGGGCGTCGGTTCACTGAATGTTAGACGACCCGCTGCTCGTTTGCCTCCCTTATTCTATAAAAAAAAACTTGGTTGTCAAAAATAAATAAGAGTCTTATTGTATGAACATGAACCAACCCAGCGTAGAAAAGTGAGAAACCCGACCGCAAATAATGGAAAATGTTGTGGATAAAGATAAATGTAAATCATGTTTAGAACGAAGATTAAAGTAAATTGAACTATGACTGATTATCCCGTTTAATCAACGCAATTCCGCAAGATCTAGTTATCAAGGTTCAGACGAGTGTTTAATTGAAGAAGTTAACAAGTGAATTGGCCCCCTAACAAACTTTCTTTTATTTCTTCGATTGTTTTTTTGTCAAACCTAATGGAACCGACAGCTTTTAATTTTATAACGGAGATCGAGCATTGCAAACGATTAGCTTTGAAGAATAAACTGGTGTGGTATAATTATATTAATTAACACAAATGAACGGCAGTATTTTACCGATGGTATTAACGTGTGAATAGGGTTAAAAGGGTTAGGGGGTTAGGGTTGACTGACCGGTTGGCGCAGTGGCAAGAAACTTGCCTTTCGCGCTGCAGGTCGTAGGTTCGATTCCCACCCAAGACAAACATTTGTGTGCATGAACATGTCTGTTTGTCTTGTGTCTGGATGTAAAGACCACCGGAGGACGGGCAGCAGTGTCCTGTTCTTAGTATGGTGGAATCTCTCAATCATACTGCGATCTCCAACCCGCCTGCCAAGCGTGGCGATTTTGGCACATTTCCCCCCAATGATGCGATCAATGGGTGAGGCTTATGTCCAGCGGTGGACGATCATAGGCTGAAGTAGGTAGGTAGGTAGGGTTAAAAAGGGTTCGTACACGGGGTAGAAGTTATACTTAAAAATATGCACGCACACCCGTAACCTGGAGGCAGGCAGCGATTATGGATTATTATTATTAGAGATAAGTTAAACTTCTTTGCATTAACATGTTTTGTATTTATTATACTATCAATACATTTTTTTTTCATTTTGAACGATACCAAGAACGAGTGAAAATGCTATACACCGACTTTCGGCTTTACCGGCGTTGGTAGTTTCGGTTTCCTCACTCGCATTCGCAGCTATGTTCATCCCGTGAAAATTCTGACTCTGTGTGTGCGCGCATTTTGTTGCATAGTTCACTCCCGTTTTTTTTTTGTTTGACGCGCTAACTTTTTCTTAAACTGATCGTTCCAGATAGATTAATTTTCTATCAGTGCTCTTGTAACAAAATTAACTTTAACTTGGTTAAAAAAATTATTAATTTCAATCCCTACACACAGAACAAATTTGTTATCGATTTTTACCGAACTTATCATATCCAAAATGTGACAGTAAATAAGCCCTTTGACATACGCCGTCTAGATTATGTTTAAGGGGTAGTACTGCGTCTTCAAACTATGTCATATTAAAAGATAGATTCAGTTCAAAACCACAAAACCTTGTTAAAGAATGAAAGTTTAAAACATTGAGCTTTCGAGAGCAATGCAAGAAACGTATTACGGAACAGACCTTCGTCTAGTTGACGGACACTTGTGAAGACAAATGGTCATTTAAAAAGTCTTGACTGAGTGGCTCGCGACAAAACGAGAACACCGATTTACTTTTATATTGCTTCTATCCAGCACTATGGCTTCAAGATTGACTTCATTTTTTGTAATTAAATTACTACATTTTAGTTAACCTGGTCTAAATTATTTTCATAATTAACCATTATTCCCGAAGATAGTTCTCGTTAAGCAGGTGGTCTGCCATATAAACTATAGCCAAAACATACAGTTTATTTTTATATTATATGAAAGAGTATTACATACTATGCCTACCGTAGATCTCTGAAACGTCTGCTGTTGTGCTATCATTATTATCTAAGCCGGAAGCCTAATTTTACTACTCTCCCTCTCCCACCCTTTTCTAATAAGTAAAGGATGGGAAGGGAAAGAGGATTTGACGGAGAAAAGGGTGGTAGGATAAGGAAATGTCCTTTTTTCTGTCTATCCCCTCCTCTCTCTATTAAAGGTAGGCTTCTGCAAGTCGCAGATATCTATGCGTAGCGGTTACTTAAGTAACCGCTTGCTTGTTTGCCACCTTCTTCTATAAAAAAATCTTATCACGTTGGGCTTACTAATGTAAGTTAAATATCAATATTATATTTAACTTACTTTAGTAAGCCCAACGTGATAAGGTTCAGTGTAAAAAAGACAAAACATTTGTTGATTACGCAGTTTAAAATTGGATAAATAAAAATGCTGTAACCCCCTTTAAGGCCCCTGTAAAGTGAATTTAGATTCTTTATCTCGTTTCATAGACTATACATTAGTAACAAACGTTACTAATAATACTGACGCGTACGTTATACTTTAGTAACAAACAGGAGTTTTAGATTTTTATAGTAAACTTTTTTTGATGTTGCTATCTTGCTTTATTATTATACTGTTAAAAAATTAACTTTCGATGACTATATTTAGTATCGTCATCAAAAGTTTACTATTTCTAAGCCAAGATCTATTTACGCTGTCAGCTCTTAACCTCGAAATTACTCATTAACGTATCTCGTATACTTCACTAAGTACAGTCAAAGTAAAGACATATTCTACGGTTACATAATTATAATATCAAGGCAAGCAAAGACTGGTGTGATGGAGTTTATGATGAGAGTAACGAAACATAACGTAGCGCGACTCAAACGTAAGCAACGTATCCCTAAGGAAGCATAGGCGAATGCAGCAATACATTGCATTCTAGTCTAGCCATGTCACATAGAGTGAACTATCTAATAAGTTTTATAATAGTAAAACACTGACAACACTGAAATTAAACTAACTTTATGGTTTTTAATAATAATCTGTATTCTGGCTACGAACCTGGACAGTTAATGAGGGTCAAGGATAAAATTATTTTTCCAATATTTTAAGGTCAATTTAATCATATCCTTAGTAACCACTTTCTAAAATTTATTAAAAAATATTGATACACTTATAATTATATAAATATACATTAATAATAAATTTGATCGCCATAATTATTTATTAACATAATTTTTCAGTTTAATTGTGTTAGAGCAAACATAATTGTATTTTATTGACAGTGGCATTTAATAACATTCATATTGTACTGATAGGCACATGTCTATCAGATTTGTGCCAGACATGTGTCACACTAATAAGCCTACTTAAACACGACTGCAAACAGCAATTTCCCTAATAGATCAAGTCGCAATATCTTATCCAATATTTTATACAATGACCATGCAAATACTAAGCAATATCAATAGGAAATTAATATCCCATTTAGACTCCCTTTACAAGCCCCATCTAATCTGCTGTTGTTTTGGGGCAATATCTGCCCCAAAACAATTAAGAGGTGTAAGTGATAAACGTAGGAAGCTTAATAAAATATTCTTTAAATCAGATAAAATAATTTTAATTAAGTGTTATGTACGTGATTAGAAGTGATCGATCGCGAATGGAATCAGCACATCGACTCTCATCCACTCTAGCACGGCCGTCACTCTGAGAGCCCTCTTCGCGTCATTATTTCTCACTGCGTTTACAGGGCTAAGAGTAAAAAATAACTACAGCGATTGAAAATATATCACACTTGAATCTTTGCCAACATTATAAAAAAATCTGCTCAAAGTAAATTTTGCAAACAATTGGTATTATTAGATGATACAAATAATAATCGGATTTTAACCCTTTCTTAACAATCAAGGTAGATAGAGTTTGTAACTGCTTCAAGCTTTTCACAAACCAATACTTACAAGCGAGAAGAATTGAGTCGGAATATACTAGATACAAAATTTCGTCTAAAATTTTGTCCATCAAAATTAATCATATTATTGCATGACAAATAATTGATGAATTGTCTTTGTCTACATTTTTATATCATTAGGGGGAAATCAATGCAGTCTTATAACGTCTAATTGTTTTTGAGCTCTCATATCTACAATTTCGCGCCAAACTTGTTTATTCCATTTGAGCAAAAAATTAGTCTTCGACGAACAACCTATGAACGACATTTTAAACGAGGTCGGAATTATGTACTGGAATGTTTAAATTTATATAAAATTTACACAAAATTACACTTTATCGACCTTATCAGCTTCGACGGCGTTTTGTAAGGAAATACATTTTAACTTATCACCAATGCTCATTTATCATTTTGAATTCATGTAGCTATTTGCGAGTACGTTATTGTTTTGTGATTTAGTCAAAACTAAAACTTCTAGGGTTATCGCTACCTTAAAATATTAATTTATTCATATCGTTAAAAATTTAACCCTTGGTCTGTTAATATAGAGATAGACTTACTAACCATTTATTTACTGTCTTCCTATCGGAAATGTTTATTTTATTTTTACTACATTTTATATATTTTCTATTGGTATATGAGGCGAGACATAAGTCTCTCATCTGAGTCCCGTTGTAAATCAATCTATTATATCCTACTTATCTACCTATCCGGCATAACACTTCTCGTCAAAATGTTAGGAGCCATTTATAATTATTGAATATTGATAGAACTTTCACTTCGTGTTCCCGTACAATATTGCCTCACCAACCTCTGAGAGTTAAGGTAGTGGCGTAATTTATTATAGATCATATAGCAGAACCAATATCACTAATGTAATATTCATTGCCCTTAGGTAATTAAATAGTTAATACGTTACTTTTAATATTAGCATAATATTTTTATTAGTCCTTGGTAAATTTTGTTTATTTCTTTTACATGAAAAGTATTAAAGAGAAAAATATAGCAGACTCCCGTGACACGAGAAGGTTTCGATTACAGTTTTCCATTTGTACGATCGTATTACACCTTTCTCGCTTCTTCCAAATACAACTACACATACAACGTTTTTAATCTTGTCCTTTTACCGCTTAAAAATATATATAGAGCCTATTCAATTACAGGATTCGCTATCTATAGCATTTATACACGTAGGGGCTATCGTCGACGTAAGTCGAGACCCATTATATGAAAAGCTTTTAACTTGATTGTCATTATTTTCATTATTTAACGTACTGACAGGTATATAGGGGACTTAATTTTTCAGGTGAAATGTGTTTGAACAGTTAAATTAATTAAAATCTGTTTTTAAAACAACTCCTTTCAATTACATCCTCACTGCCGTTTTAGCAGCATACATATAAATAAACATATTTAGAATAGAAACATGTAATATACATTTGTGTCTCTAATTTCTTACAGGGCGTCGTGTCCGTCATCCCTGTTCCACACATGGGAGACGCTCCTGCAGGAGGTGGAAGCGGACGTGGTGGGCTGCACCAACGCCGCCACATCTTTGGAGCGGGTGGTGGCAACGCCCCTCATCGACAGAACTTTCCACATGAAGGTGCAGGCCAGGAAACTTTTCGCACACCGCGAGGGCTGCGAGGTTATACTCGGAAAAGCAGACGATCAACTGAACAAGGTGAGAGAAGTCATTATAATAATGCCTTCAGTCACATTGCACGTCCGATAGAGTAGCTGTTGTTATTACTACATATATGTATATGTACCAATGTATCTGAAATGAATGAATTTATTATTATTATTATTTAACTACACTGCTCTAGAACTCTTTGCCAGATTATATCAGGAAGGAAAACAGGAATTTGTATGTGAAAAACAACAAAGTGTGATTAAATATATACCTAAATAAAGAAATAATAATAATTATTATTATGCTGCGCGTTGAAATTAAACTTTTACTATTACTACTACTAAAAGACATCGGGACGTCCCCCCCCCCATGACCAAGTGAGTGCTGCAAAGTGCTCGAAACTTCAGGAACATAAAATTAAATAAACGCGATACAATCCGTAAACATCAATCAGTTCAATTTCAAGTTGAATGAAATAAAAACTGCATGAACACGGGAATTATGTAGTATTATTATTATAACTATGAATTATGTAGTCGATCGGTGTTATATTACTACGATGTAACATTTTGCCCAGAACTAGAATAAGCTTTTTGAAGTGAACTTGCGACAT
Source organism: Papilio alexanor hazarajatica (assembly GCA_018246295.1). Classification (NCBI taxonomy): domain Eukaryota; kingdom Metazoa; phylum Arthropoda; class Insecta; order Lepidoptera; family Papilionidae; genus Papilio; species Papilio alexanor. Next base: position 4,860 of record DWLR01004984.1, on the reverse strand, counting down.
TTTTGGTATAATTAGTGATATTTAAAGACACACACGTTGTTTAAAAAACAAAGTAGAGAGAGAGAGAGAAAGAGAGAGATTTCTTGATACAAACTAGTAAGTTACAAATTGTACAAGTGTACAAAATATATAAAACTAAGTATTTCTTCATTCTTTTAGATAAACGATTTGAATATAATTTAATAAACAATAATAATTTGAGTTCCAAATATTATTCAAAGACAATCAATAAAAATGTTCGTGATATAATGTTTGAATTATTGTTTCCTTTGCTATCTCACAAAATGTAATTCATACTTTTAATTACATCAAAAAAAGCACACTCGCCAAAATTCGATTGTTCGTATTCTGGACTATTTTGAGTTAAAGTTTCAAATAAATCTAATTTTCTATTCTGAGTCTGCACATGAATCCTTTGTTTTTGTTACAAACTGTCTCGGCATTATGTTACGATTATTCTTTTGTAAAAAGGGCATCTCTGGGGATAATCTTGGGCATAAAACATTAACCTACGGCAAAGCAGGGAGATTAGAGAGGCAAAGATCAAGGTGTTTATTTTTCTTTGTAAAATAAAAAAATGCATGAATGGACTTGTGTTTTGTATAAAAGATTATTTATCTATGCTAATGTTATAAATAGAAATATGTTAAGATTTCTTCCTATTTAAATATTAATAATAGTATTTTATATATTGTTATAAAATAATGATATTATATTGTAAATTATGTTATAATATTAATATTAATATTTGTCTGTCTGTCTATCCGATCGAAGCCGGTGCGGTTTGCTTGTTTTCTTATTTCGTATATTCGTTATTATAGTATATATTATCCGTTTGAGTGCGGAAGAATTTTCTTACGTATATGCTAAAATTGCGGAATGAAACAAGTAGTTTCTTTGTTTTTTATTTTTTTAAAAAAATGCAAATCGTTTAAATTAACTCTAATTTTTATTTAAAAAAAATAAGTTTTCTAAAATATTTTTCCTCGTTAATCAACCCGTCTATTGGTAAAAAATATATAAATATCCAGTCAGTACTAAGGTCATCACGGCCACCAATATTTTATTTAAAAAAATCATGTTTAATAGGTTACAAAGTACTATATTATAATCTATAATATAGTACTATAGTAATATACTATATTAATATAGCATGAAGAAAGACTTCACTAATGTAACTCAGTTGAAAATTTTGTTTATTTGTAGGCGTTAATCTTAGAAACTATCTTCTGCACGAGTATTAAGATTATAGGATATTTAATATATCGCTATGACTCTTGAGAGCCGAGTAAGAAAAATAAAGTTAAGCGAAAAGGTGCTTAATAGGCTTACAATATTCTAAGCTACTCTAATTCTTTAGTGTGGCGGGTTAAACCGCAGAAAACGGTAATTGTAATATATATATAACAAGCCTAAAATCATAATAAATGACAGCGTTATCCGAATTATAACGTCTAATGTATGTCGTGTACAGCTGCTATTTTGTCCACAAGACCCAGCTGGCGAGTCTCGCGACAAGGTGTAAAATAAACATAATTTAAACCAAATTGCGACTTAAACGTTTTTTTTAATCGTAGATTAAAAATCGATTAGATTTTCAAGAATTGTTACGAGTTTTTTTCTTTTCTATTGTAGTGCGGATTGGCAACTGAACTTGGTATGTATGTAATTGAATAAAATATTTTAAAAAATGTATACTGCTTTTCATCTCTAAATTATTTCTTTAGAGATGAAAAGTATATAGTATACATTTTTTTGAATAAGTTTAAGGGTAACAAAAACTCAAAAGTTTGTTCTTCTAAATCAAAACTTCAAAAAAACTTCAAAATTTTAGTATTCGTCGTACAGTTGAATAATACCTTTTTATACTCCTCCGTTATACTCTTGACAAGAAAGGCAAACTTGGCAGGCAGTCTAAGTTTTGCCTACGTCGATATGAAAAATGGAAAACGAGATTTATGTAATTTACTACGTAATAAAATATTAGCAAAAAAATGAATCTAACGCGCACGCATATCCTAATATCTACAATCTGATGAATTGAGCCTAATTAGCTTGTTTTATAAGTTCTTTTTGTGTATGTAAATGTAATAAGGTAAAGAATAAAATTTAAGAAAAAACATTAGATACATTATTTTATTCATAATATAGGTACATCTCTATTCATTTATATTTAACTCGAGTATACTTTAAAAAAAAATCCCGGCACTGTAAGTTTCAAGAATGCTTCCTACGTGCATCGAAAGTTTTATGCTATAAAAAAATCTTAAACTAAAGCCTAAGATATAACATCTCTTTTACGATTTTGATTTTACCTGTAAAATTCACTTGAGCAACGAACCATCAGATTGTTAACAGTGCGCACAATAAGTCTTTGTTTTATTTTTAGTTATCATCTAGAGTCTTAAGAAAAAAATACTGCTGTAAAAAAAAATCCTTCGGGTCTGATTTAAAATATGTATAGATTCTACTAATGTCTAAGAAAACTCAAGAAACGTAGCTACTATATCAGGAAATATCGCGGCCGTCAAAATGTACTTTGAGGATTATCCCCCTGGATAATCCTTTCATAACATTCATTTAATTTCATTCATTCATTTCATAATATTGAAGACTTTTATACCATATTTTTTTTTAATAAAACTCGTAGAAGTTTTTATTAAACTTGGAGAAAATTTACGTACCATGTTCAACTCGTTTTCAAGTCATCTAAAGTTTTTCCGTGTAGAAACGAATTTGATTAATATTAAATCGTTTGTTGGCTTTTTAAATAAATATTAACTTGTCCTTGAATAAAATTAAATCAAAATTAAGTGAATGATTAATAAAAATTTTAAGTATCGACTCTCAGCTTAAATGAACCATTATTTTTCAAATAAAATTAGGAATTTCAGAAAAAATTGAGTATAGAATGTTGTGAAGAATAAGAATCGTATGACACTTCACTCTTAAAAATCATTGGAGCCATTTAGGCTCCAGGAGGTCACGGGCAGATACATACAAACATACATACCCACGAAAAATATTACTCTCCTATCAGTCGGACAAGAAGGCAAAATGTCTACTGAAAGCGCTTTTCACTTACTACACATAAAAAGCAGATGATTTACCTTTTTCCTTTAATCAATTAATATATTCATATTCTTGGGGACATTATTCACACAGGACCATCTAACCCCAAACTAAGCAGAGCTTGTACTATGGAAACCAGATAACTGATATACTACATTTACTAATACTTTTTTTTGTAAATACACACAAATAGATAATTACACCCAGATTCAAGACAAACAGACATGTTCATGCATACTAATGTTTGTCCTGTGTGGGAATCGAACCCTACAGCGTGAGGGGCAAGTATCTTACCACTGCGCCAACCGATCAGTCAATTAATAGATCTTTCAATTAACATAATTATCCTATTTACTCTTCAATTAAGTTATCCGATTTATTTATTCTATAAAATAAATTGTGTAATTTATACAACTATCAGGTCCAGTAAGTTATATCACACACAAGTCATTTTTGACAAGAGATGGCAAATGTAAGACCTTCTAATTTACTTTCTAACGATAACGCATCTTCTAATCTTAACACAAAAGTCTAAGAAGCTTAGTCCCGGGGAAACGTACCACATTTCTCTTCCGAATGGCTAAAACGCTAATTCATATACTTATTTAAATTTCTACAAAATTAAAATCCACGTGTGGATTATTTGGTAAGATAATTTTGGCATTATATTTTTCGTACCACGTTTGATTGATTTATCTTATGTAATTTGGCAAAACTATAAAGTGCGGCGAAAAGAAACAATGTGACAATTTATATATTTATGAGAATAGTATACACAGGGTTTAACGTAAATGTTTGCAATATAAGCTTGGTGAAGCCTTTACAGTTTTTCTTATCTTATGTTTTTTTTATTAAAAAAAGGTCTCGGATTTACAAGTATTGCGGTTTTATGTTTATGAGAAGAAAGACTCGGAAACATCTCGCTAATGTTATATTTCCTTTTTAAGGTAAATCCTTAGCTTAGTTTAATCTCGAGATAAAATATTTAAAATGGATAAAACAGAAAAATATTACATATAAAAACCGGTTGAAAAAGCTCAGTATTTTTACTAGATACTATTAAGTTTTAAGGAAAATAAGATTCTCCTACACAAAACTCTGTACACTTTGCAACTAATTTTACTTGATTAAAATATTTTAATGTTTTTTTTTAACTTAAACAAAACCGACTTTAAATTTATATAATTCTTCCCTTTTTTTAGGATAAGAAATACAAAAAGTTTAATTAACAATAAGAGGTGGATGTATAAACGAAAAGAACTTACAATTGCAAATAAGCAAGCTTAAAAACATAAGCATGTTTCGTTATTCGCTGTAGATGCCAATGTGTCACAACATTTAACACAGTTAGTAAAAAAAAAAGATTGAAGGAAAAATCGTTTTAAGCGTTAAGCATATTTTTAAGCAAACGTGCTCATAAAACTGAGCACAGCTTTTACTGTGAACGGCAAAGCTTGTACTACATTTGCTAGTTTTCTCGGATTTTTTTCATGTCGTAAACATTAAGAGGACTGTAAAAGCACGCTGGTGTGACGTCATCAAAACAAGGTGTCATGTTTTTCTGGACGAGTAGCAAGGCTTTGCACTTAATTTGAAACAGTAGAGACTGACTGATAGTTTTTTTATAACAAAATGAAAGCGGGTATACCACTTGTTTCTTGTAACGATAAAAATTCCTGCTAATTAAATAAAAAACATCCACCAAACCACCACCTCAGCCTATGATCGTCCACTATTGGACACAGGCCTCCCCCATTGATCGCATCATTGGGGGGAAATGTGCCATAA
>DWLR01004983.1:0-11445 GCA_018246295.1 Papilio alexanor hazarajatica | reverse complement strand
GGAAATGTGCCATAATCGCCACGCTTGGCAGGCGGGTTGGCGATCGCAGTATGTTCCACCGTACTAAGAAAAGGACGGTGCTGCCCGTCCTTCGGTGGTCTTTACATCCAGACTCAAGACATACAGATATGTTCATGCACACAAATGTTTGTCTCGGGTGGGAATCGAAACCACGACCTGCGGCGTGAAATGCAAGTGCCACTGATTATTCTCTCACTTTAACATTAATTTGTATTTCTGTTTACCTTTCCTAATAAGTAACATGTAAGTATAATTAATTATGCAATAAAATAATTTGGCGACTTAACCTGACATTTGACCTCTCGTGACCCATCTACTCGTAGCTTATTTAGATCTTGCAAATTGCAGTCCTGATGCCGATTTAATATTCCGCCGTAATTAAACCAGCTGCTAAGAGATTCAGTGTAACATAATGCATACTAAAGTATTAGCGTAAAAATTATTTTTAACGCTTAACGCGATGTGAATTGATGTAAAAAAAAAAACTGAACTTTGTATTCAAAATAATTACAACTGGCTACAAGTAGGTACAATGTATGAATATGAATATATGGTTTTACATGACACACTAAAGCACAGCTATGACACTTCACAGGCACCTCAGGATAAGTGCTCGCTAAACAACTGGTGGAACCAAGCGCCATAAATTATTATGGAGAACGAACGAGAAAATACGTGATACCGCGAATTTTTAATAAGATAAATAGTGAGGAGAAGTGTCCCAGTAGGGCAATATTTAAAAGTAAATTGATGGAGTGGCTAATAAATACATTCATTGACAAAAAGAAATAGAAATATTGTATGTACGAGTAGGTGTATTACATGTTTGTTTTGTATTTTGTATTTAGTGTCGGTAAAAGTTAGCCTTTATAACATAATTGTAGTTTTTGTCATGGTTTTTCTTATTACAGTGAGTGTGAGTGCAGATATTAAATCACCAACAAACTGCTAGTCAGTTTGGCGAGGTATTGAATTTGTATATTACTGTATGTAAAAAAATAACCTTTCAAAATTCTTGTCACAACATCCAAATTTTAAATATTAATATTGTAGTTATGCTTATATGTAAGTTATTTGATTTATGTCTATCTACATTTCGTACTTTCTTTTTTTTTGTGTAATAATCTGTACAATTGCAATATGCTTGCAAATACTATTATATTCATCAAGTAAGAGAATTAAAATTCACATTAAGAAAATAAACTTCTTAAATCATATGTGCGTATCGCAGTTAAAACGATTTCCCTGTTTATTTACTATGATGTTACCAGAAGTTTATTTGCGTCTTAGAGTAAGTCACTACATTATTCGCCAGCATTTAATATTCAAGCCCTAAATACAATATTAATTTGAACTTTACCAGGTAATAGTTTAGTCTAGGGAGGCCTAAGTCTCGGTCGGTATAATAAGCATTGTTTGTGGTCACTTTAGGCGGCCCGAGGAACGATTCTACGTATATAACTTCCTCCGGTCGGTCGCAGGGGATACTAAAGCTGATTTGTAGTACGAGTTTGTAATATTTTAGACGGTCTGGTAAACAGTTTCAGTATATATACTGTGTCTAAATGCACTCAGACGTACTTCAAACAGTAATAGTTAAAGATGATTGGAATATTAAATGGAACACTTTATAAATGAACATGACAAAACCCAGGGGGTTGGCAGAGATTGTACATTGAGTTTAGGCCCACGTATTAATATAGAGTAACTTAATTAGTTAAGGATCTTAGCACGTTATACCTACTAATAGACTAGCACCTTATGTACTTAAATGTAAGATAAGTAAGACCTACTTATAGTACCCATGGTTTGTGGCTGCTGTTTCCAAACATTTTAGTTCTGTCTGGTCACAAGCAATGTGCCCGGACCATTGTCGAAGTTTTATTTGCCTTATTATTTATTCCCTTGTTTCCACCGCTGTTTGTAAACATTATCGCTATAATTGAAGGATCTAAATTTAATATGTTGTTGAAGGAAGATAGACAACGGAAATTTGTGTTGGTAGGGGTCTAGGCGAATTTATACCATACTAACCGAACCGAACCCAGATTAATGACATAGTAACGAGCATATTGAATAAATGTAGAAAAGGCAGGCGAGGTTTGCAAGGGCCGTGTCAAATAGAACTCCGTAATCTTTGTCTACCTCTCTGGGTAACGGGCGTGAGTGTTTGTTACCTGTATTTCGGTGCCTCCGTTAGCGGGCTGCAGGGCGGTGCCGGCGCCGGCCACCAGCGCCGCTCCCGCGCTGTTTGAAATCACCTGCGCAGCCTGCAGCGCCGCTTGAGCGGATGCCGACTGCAACAATAGAATTTTCAATTAACTTACTCCGTCTCATTCATGATCAATAACAAGTACAAATATGAAAGATAATTCACAATTTATTACATTTGAACCGAATGACTAGATTAGACTAAAATAACAGTCTATGAATCGAACATATCAAATATATATCGTCTTAGTAGACCTTACTAAACATTATCAAACACTGTATAACGCGATTTAGAAGGCATTTTTATACATTATATGACGAATATATAAAATTAAAGTCGTGGTTGTTAAAACTTTCATATGAGGATACAGAAGATATTCTTAAAATAATGTATTTTAAATTTATTACTAAACATTTGTATAAGTAATTTAAAACTTTTAATTTGAAGTAAAAGGTACATGAACATGTCTTATAATTAATCTGTTGCCGTTTAACGAATATTTTGTTAAATCATAAGAGCTGGATCCTCGCATTAGGCGCAGCCTGTATCGCGAGGATCCAGCTCTTATGATTTAACCAGTGATTGATCCATGATCAATGTTTCTTAGCATAGCATTACATGTAAAACTTAGATTACTTTTTGGATTGAAATAAATTATTTTTCATTTTCATACCAGCTCGACTACGTACACTTTAATTCTCTACAGCAAATACATTTGCGGTCACGAAAAGAATAAACTGTCCACTAATCTCACGTAAGTCGTCGAACAATAGAGTGTGCGTAATACGGCAAAAGAAAGTTATCTCATGCACGCGTGAGCCACCTCCGAGTGTCCCGACACCGATAGATAACATTGACCGCATCAGACAAAGGGGCCCCCTAAACTTATTTTGTATCGCCCGGGAATCCGGCACACTTTGTTACGACAGAAATAGGGGCGCGGAGACACGAACGGGGCCAAAGCAACGCTTTTGTGAAATACAAGACTGAAAAATTAGACACGTGTTTTATAAAATTTATGAGCCAACAACGAAACATATTTTGCCCGCGTTTAGAGTACATTGCGTTCTCAGAGGGAAAGCATATGTCTTTGTTCTACAGAAATAATTAAATATAGACAGACTTTTAAAGTAAAACGTTTTTAATGCTCTCTGTCTACGCCAATACATTGTTTTTGTTAGAAAGTATGAAAAGTTTTTCCAGGCCTTTTGTCAAATTTAATTAAAAATGAAAATAATATGTATAATTATGATTAAATTCCTCGAGCCTTCAAAAAGACCCCTCGAATCAGAGACGTAAGAAAAACATAATTTGCATTGGTTGTAAAAAAAAACTATTTTACTTTAAAACTTACTGAAATTACCGTGTACCCCGTCTTAAAATACGCTTTGTAACATCAACGAATGTTAAATTATAAAATGCAACTGTGTGTGATAGCGTCCGTATCAACTACATACAAAGTGGTCGAACATTGCGAGTATTGCAGCATGTTTAACACGTCGAGAAAAAAAGTTGTGGCACGCGAGTAAAAGGGATGCTGTTGAAGAAGGGTTACGAACGCGGCACTCTTTGATCCTATATTTTCACATGGCTTTGTACGACGGGGGCTTGACAAGCGCGCAGGCCAGACACAAAAATAAGGCTTTAACCGTGTCACGGTAAGCCCGCTGCCGTCGACGGCAAAGGCCCCGTTACAAATTCGCCTCGACTTGCCCTCACTTTTCTTATTCTTCTTTTAGCTTGTGTTTTTAGCTTGTATGTAACCTATTAGCAGTTGAATTGTAAAGTCGGGTGAACTTTATAAAGCTTTAAAGAGATTGATTTATATTGGTAAAAATTATACTGAACAATAAACATAAAATAAATGAAAATAAAACGATTTTACGAAACGCATTTATCCCGAAACGATTACTCGTAAGTCTTAAGAAAATGTCGTTTACTTTATTTATTTAACAAACAAAATTTTATAAAAAATTACTTCAATTGTGGAAATAAAACAAATAAAATAACATGGAAATAACTAATAATTTATTGTTCACTATATATTTTTGTAAGTGCTTCTTATGCTTAACATCGATTTGTTCCCTTGGTGTTCTTATAAAATGTATATGTTTTTTTAATCAGTACACCTATCTATAAATATAAAAGTAAAACGTATTTAATATTAAGATCAAAAGCCAACAACACATCTTTCCCATACCATTTTACATAGAATAAAAACTCGTCTATAACGCAGTAAAATCGTTCGCTGTGATTTTTAAAAATATTTCCGAGTCACCGAAGCTAAGTAGCTCTCTCCCCGGCGAACTCTGGGAGTTATTTAAAAGGTCCTATTCGCAGGACGTACAATCTTTCACCGCGACTACTGGCAGACATTCGGGCGACGGCGACGCGACAAAATAACTCCGTTCACCATTCGAAAATTCCATTCAGCGACCACAAAAACCTTTTTCGTCTCATGATTGATCAAAGCCTCGCTTTCAGTGTACGTTCTTTAAAATGCATCGGTCCTCAATAGACTCTGACAATTTCAATGTTAAATTTTTACTTCTTTGTTACAAAGTTTTTAATTTTTTTCTTTTCAACATAAGAACCAGCAGTCGACAATTGATATTAAATATTTTTGAAAACGTATAATTCAGATAAAAGCGGAATATTGGCGCTAGTAACGGAATTACTAGTTAGTTACAGGGTTATAAGAAAACTTAAACTCAAATTTAATCAAGACATTTCCTCTATAACTCGGATTCCTCATGTATGAGGGTTGTGACTACCTCCATCAATCCAAGCCATCTTGACCTATCTCCGGCTACTTGGAGTGCGTCTAAACAGTGGAATCAAGCGTGATGTGGATCTGGTCAGACCAACGCATTGGGCTGAGACCCCGCAGCATTTTGGCTTCACTTCGCCAATAACCACTAGTTTATAAGTGGAAAAATAATAAGTGGTTCTTAAGACAAGGATTTTAAGTAAAATGTTACAGTGTTCCATACTAATATTATAAAGAGAAAAGATTTTATGATAAACAGTTTATTTCTGGTAAATTCAAAAAGGACTGAATTGCTTTTAATTTTTTTTATTCTCCCATACAAAGCTCTGCAGCGACTAATCTACTAGAAAAATTATTTGTCTCTTTATCTAACTAACCGAAGCCAGGGCGAGTAGCTAGTACTTGATAAACATAATAATGTAACATTAATAATACAAATAAGTATACATAGGACGGATTTTAATAAATACGAATTTTTTTAATAAATGTTAAAGGCACATATCTTCGACAACATGTGACGATAACGATCCCTGTTTACTCTCGCAAATCCCTCATTATAAGTTTTAACAACGAACGATACAAGAAATGATTCCGAAACGTCTCTACAAATTACCATTACGTACAAAGTTATTGTCTCTATTCTCTCTAATGTTAACTTTTCGTGAGATCATTCTGAAATATTTTTAAGAAAATTAGAAAGAAATACTACGAAATTAAAATTAAGCGCAGACAAATGTACAGATAAAATAGATTATGCAGGTACATATTTGACATCATATTTAGGATAAAATATATAACAGAAATAAATAACTGATACAAAAAAAGCTAAAAGTTGTCAACGGGCAGTCACATAATTATGAAGGATCGCTAAACGCGCAGGAAGTGAAAGTGACGGCAGACGTCAAAATATTATGTATTCGAGCTTAAATAGAATAAAAACATTTAATTAATGAGTTTTCGCATAAAACGAAACGAAATTAAAACTGTTATTTTGTTTTGATGCTACAAAGATAAACAAAATATTTTATAGAATGTTTACGACAATCTTGGTAGACGATATAGTTGTGTATTTTTAGTAGTATTGAAATTTTAACATATCATATAGAAATGTGTTTAAAAGTTAAGCGACAACAAACAGAAAAGTTGGACATATATAAATTTAATAATAAAAAATAATAAATTAAAATGATGTACTATTTAATGTGAAATACAATAAGATGATTATTAAATATTTATAAGGATATTGAAATCGGAGTCGTTCTATTGTTGAAACAGATTTGTACAAACAGACAGATAATAGAGACCGTTTTGAGTTTAATCATTACATTAATTAGCTATTGTGTTTACTCCGATGGTTGTTTGCGTTGTTGACAATTAGATCAAACAACTATTATACCATTGATTAGTAGACAAGAGCTTGAGATAATATTGTACAATAAGCGGCACATTTTAACATCGGGAATATTCCCTTTATTGAGGTTTGCGAGCCGATTAACATCGTACTTATGCCTTGTTCACATCCTTTGAGATGTTATGTAAGCATTTCATAAATCAAAAGGAATAGCAAATCAAATCCCTTAAAGATTATGGATCTTAAATTGTAAATGTATCATGAAATGTTTTTATATAAAACATATTTTAAACTTTTACCGTATTTAAATATTATTTTACTTTTTAATTCATAATGTTTCATTAAAATTGTAATGAGATTTAATAATAATAAATTTTTGGTATTAGGTAACACAATTAAGAGTTATAATAATTCATTACAAATTATGTTATTAGTTTCCTAGGAATACAACACGTAACATTCTATATCTAATTATAACTTTGCCTGAGAGACGATTAAAGTAAAATAATTACGCCCCAAAAACCAATAGGAACTAAAAGAAGTAAGAAAAATCATTACTAAAATAGAATATGAATAAAATAAATCTTCATAGAAAATATATGTATCCTTGTTATTGAACTGCAAACATAAAATTATAATGTAGTTTGTCCGAATGTCAGTACCAGAATCAAAATAATAAAAAATTAAATTTTTATGTAATATTGAGAATAACATCAAGTAAAAAATTGAAAACTTTAGCCTTTATTTTATCATAGTAATTAATATTGATATATGGTTATGAAACTTTTTCTAGTTTAAGAAATTCAAGTATGGCCAAATACCTTGACAACATAAATCAGAAACACTTTTATATTCTGAATCATAAATATGAATAAAAAAAATATTGAAGGCTTGGAAATAGGAAGCAGCATTATAACGGCTTTAATGTCCCTTGCAGCTGCCAACAATTCATTCGTTGATGTAATGTGCTAATTGAACAATCGTTTCGTTATTGTTCCGAATCCACGCTGCCGGCGATCCGAATCGAACTTTTTTACTGAATATAAAAGAATAATAACGCTGTACATTTTAGACCTTTTACCATTAAAAGTGGTGAATACGCGAGATTTGTATTCATACGCAATCTCGTTAAAAATGAATATACATTAATTTTTACATAAGCCGGTAGAGGCAGAGATGCAAAGGAAATATATTTAATACACTGTTATCGATGTTTTAACGATATTGTCTTATTTTTTGTAATTGCCACATTAAAAGCTTTATTTATGCTTCACTCAAAATGATTTAAAACGTAAACTGTAGCATAACAAATACATTTTTTTATTGAATTTACAATATTACACTGAATAAAAGAAGATTATCTTATATTATAAGGGACAAAAATGTTGCTCTATTTCACGTTATATAAAATTTGATCCCTAAATGTAGAAAACAGTGTCTTCCACGTATTTCAGATAAATTGAAATGAGTACTAAGTAGTAGTAGTAGTAATAATTGGTACTAAGAAACTTACTGTGAGTGGGTATAACGCTAATATTTCTAAACGATGTTCTGAACTTTCGTATGATACGTGTAAAGTTAGATTATGCGAGGACAGACTTACTCGGAGTTACAAGAGATAAACGTAAAGTATATTTGAATATAAGATAGTGGTTATTACGATATTCTATGACACTTACAGCGTTGCTATGCGTTTGGTCGGTCTTTAGTTCCTTGTGATTGGAGAACTGAACGTACACGGCGCGCCCGCGCAGTTGCGCCACGCAACCGCCGAAGTAAGCCACCATGGCCACTGCCGATATCTCCTCCGCCATCTCGAGGAATGCCTGGGTGAAAAGAAAAACATATTTTGTATTATTTTAAAACTCTTTAGTGATTCAAATTAGTAACGAACAAATGTTCTGCCGTTATCTTGTACAATATTTAAGTTGTATTAAATACAAAACCGCGTGTAAGGAAATTGAAAGGTATACAGATCTACAATTGAAAACAGAGATCGTAAATTTTGTAATGAAAGAGTATGGAACATACAGCAACATATACAAGAATAAATATCTAAGTATTGAATACAAAGGGAGGAATAAATTGAGTATGAAGCGGGTACGGTGCGACAACTATCGTCTAATCTAATCGAATATACCAGACTCGAGAGCAAAATATATGGGAATGAAAGATGACGCGTCGAGAGACCTCGCTCCGAGTTTGTCGCACACATTCATTTTATTCGTACCGACGACGAATGGGATGGTTCCAGTTAATTGACAGGAGTGTGTATCCTACACTTTTTAATAACTTAGTGTTATGTACCCGCTGTTTTGCACTATTCCTTGCCCTGCCATGTTCCAGCGATAATTAAAAAAATCACTAATCATATTAAATGTAAGTCAAGGTTTTTTATAAGACACAAATAGTTTTTATGTTAGTAGTCTGATTATAACATGGGTGCCTTTAAGAGTAGGGTGTAGGTAGGAACCACAAGAAAGTTGGCATAGGCAATTGAAGAACTTGGGCCATGGTTAAATTGAAATGGTAAAAGTCTTAACCAAGCCAAGACCTACAAAGGGCTGTAGAGCTAGGAGAAGAATTATAATTACATCCTTTTTAACATATACTTTTAATTTACCAATATATTAAAAAAGAGTACTTATATACAGTATCGCTTTTACTTCTTCTACAAACATTGAAGCATTTTCGCATACACAATGTTTGTCAGTTACGAATTCTTACCTTATACCATGTCACAATAGTATTTGTTCAATGTTGCATAATCAATTGTCATGGCGTCTCTATATTCGATAATATAAGGATTCTTATTAAATAAATTAAGTAATTTATTAAACTATATTGCAGATAAACCTTAGACCACAGCATTCACAATCTATCGTTGCTTATGTATTTAAAATGTTAAGTACAAAGAATATCTAAAGCCCAACTGAAATGTTTTGAAATTCTGTTGCAGCGCAAATCTCTGTGTAGCGAGTAATAAATGGAAACAATTTCGAAATCATTATAACAATTTAATACACGAAGAAGCAGACAGCAATCCTGTCAATGATGGAACTACACATTAATGTAGGCTGCATGCAACAATGTTTTCATGTTTGCCGCAATAATGGAGCAAATTTAATCGGTTTCGACCGAAGCTCTCATCCTACCTAGCTTTCATCAATTTCTAAATGCTCTATGATTTTACTGATTTTAGAGGAAACATTTAGCATAGCTGCGTCCTATTTATGTGTGCGCCTCACACGACCGCAGGCTTCTGCGTGTGGCATTTGAACATGCCTGACCAACGTACAAAATACAACCACTGGAGCGGTGTAGCGTGCCGCAAATTAAATAGAATTTGTCTGGTGCTAATTAAAAAATAAATACCCGGTGGTGAAAAGCGAGCGGAACGGGTAATTTAAACTGATTGGTCTACCTTTGCCGCAAACTACGATCACTGTGGAAGGTCTTGTGTATAATGTTAGTTATCTTGTCAGCTTTAGGTGCGCTGATATTATGTTTGAATTTATTTATGCGAAAATTGAAACAGTATGATAATCAAATTATTTTTAATGTAGGACCATTAAAAATAATTTGGTTACCATACATATCGGGCTGAGTATCAACCGAAACGTTATCCAAGCCGAGGCTGTGCACAAATTAATGGAAGCATCAATGTGACACGAGTGCCGATCGTAATATAGTGTCAATGCCTCTTTCGTTTTAATCACCGAGAGTGGAGCGATTGTCCGCACTCACTCACATCAGTGTTTGCCCATCTCTCGACAGATGGCGCCTTTGTAACTGGACTCACGGGGCTTTGGTTACCATCAAATACTTTCATCATCTTGACGAGGCTCATGAAAGGGCCGCTAGCACTTCAGAGTATACATATAGCACGTATACGCTGAAGTGTTAGTTGTACGCTAATTAATTACACTGTCTAAAGTACACTGTAGTCACTCCAACGGTTAACGTTAAGTGATTGCATCCTTTATATTGAAAATGGACGTCGAATGCAATATTAAAACTTTGCACAAAATATTTAAATGTATATATGACAGCAATATAAATTCAGCCGGAGCAGGGAAATGCTTTGCCGCCTTTCTGCGGATTGCATCTTTAGCGCGCGAATGAAAAGACTCGGAAAATTTCATAACAAAAAAGCGAGCGACGAGCTGTGACCGTTCATAAAAAGGGATTCGACTTGTTTCTCTTGCTGGAAGAGAGATTGTTTTCCTTCACGGCGAGTTATATACGGGGGTGGATGTCATACTGGCTATTTATTAGACGGGATAACATTGTCGCGGCATCCGTCTCGACTGCTTCCCGTAATAAGATTTTCTTTTTTATCATTTTATTTCCCGGCTGTAAACTAACTCATTTTTAATTTGTCAGCCAGTACTCGTAAATTCTGCAATGCACGTACTGCCGCTTCTCTGTCGACGTAAAATGCGCAGTAAACCGGACGGATGTCAAGCCTTAAACCTTCCCGTCTCTGTCCGTCTCCACGCTGATCGTACGACGCACACGCGGATTTCACAAATAACCGTAACTGTGTAGTCATTAATGATTAATACCCATACATATTCATCATCTCCCTGCCCTTTTCCCACTTGCGTAGGGTCAGCATAGTATGTACTACTCTTCCATATATCCTGGAGTCTATTGTAGTCCATACTGTTACTGGTTTTGGCTATAGTTTTACGGCTGACCGCCTGCCTGACGGTCCATCCTCGGGAATAATAACAATACATATTAATATATCAAGTAATCAAGTATAGTCTTAATATTTCTTTGTATGCCTGACGTTATAACTTGATTTTGAATTATTAAATTTCGAAATAAAAAAGGAGGAAGTTTATGTGTTTTGATGTTTGCCATGGGGTACTATTAGCTTGTCTGCTACGGTCCTACCCGATACGTTCAACTAATAAATCTAACGAGGTTAGGAATACACATCAAGGGCAAAACTTGATTCTTGGAAATATTAATCGTATCATAAGAGAGCACACCCTCACCCATCGTTGCACATATATCTGAAGTTGCTTCGGTCGCTTTTCGACCTAAACGAAATTCGTGAAGTAGGAGTAGTCGAAGTTC
>DWLR01004982.1:0-11447 GCA_018246295.1 Papilio alexanor hazarajatica | reverse complement strand
ACACCAGTTTGTTCCGGTTCTCAATGGCGGTACCATGAGAAATATTAGCGCGAGCCGTGTACAATGCATCACCAGTACTATCGTCTGCACAGCAATGGATGTTGCTTATTTGCAACATGTCATTGATATGCAGAAGAAACAAGGTCGGAGCCCTGTGGTACACCAGCATTAATAGGTTTGGGGTCCAAGCATGCACCTTCGACAACGACCTTGATGCCACGACCCTCTAGGAAGCTAGTAATCCAGTCGCACAATTTCTCAGGCAGCCCGTAGGAAGGTAGCTTCGAGAAAAGCGCCTTGTGCCACACCCGAACAAAGGCTTTGGCTACGTCCAAACTAACTGCCAAGGCCTCCCCCTTGCCCTCTATTGCCTCTGCCCATCGATTAGTTAGGTATGCTAGAAGATCACCAGCTGAGCGACGCTGTCGGAAGCCGTACTGACGATAACTAATCAGCTGGTGCTCCTATAGGTCCCTCATGAGCTGGCAGTTAATGGTAATTTCCATTATTTTCGAGAAGAAGGAGGTAATGGCTATAGGCCTGTAGTTGGACAAATCAGACCTGTCGCCTTTCTTCGGGATCGGGTGGATTATGGCAGTCTTCCAGGAATTCAGGACAACGCCTAAGGAGTAGGAGAACCGGAATAGACGCGTTAAGACTGGTGTCAACTCAGTAGCACATGTCCTAAGCACGATGGGGGAATTCCATCAGGCCCGCTCGACTTATGGACGTCCAAAGATTGCAGCACCTTACACACTGATCTCTGGAGAAACTGGATATAGAAGTCTCACCGCACGAGATTTTTGGTGGCAAATTACCTTTGTCATCCAGAGTCGAGTTGAACGCAAATAGAGAGCCTAGAAGATCGGCCTGCTCTTTTTCGGTATGGGCCAACGAGTCGTCCCCCCCCCCAAAGATGGTAAAGAAGGCGTACTGAAATTCCCTTGGACAGCCTTGGCGAGAGACCAGAACGCGCGAGTTCCCGAAGCAAGTCGCACTAGCCTCTCTCCAATGCTGGCCACCGGTATTTTTTGAGGACACCGGTATTTACATCCCTAGCCGCTAACGCTGCGGCCCAGACTCGATAACAATCCTGCTTGTAGCGTGACGCTAATTTGCAGGATCGAGTAAACCAAGGCCGGGAACTGCCGCCGATGGACACTACAGACGACGGAATAAAGAGTTCCTAAGAGGTCCTAAGATACAGTTGATATCTGCTACTACTGTTATAACTCTGTTTCGGTTTTTCGATTTATTATGGTCACAAAAAATAACTTGCAAATAATTGTGTTCATAATCACTTTCATAATTGGTGTACTAGTCTAGACAGTGATAGCTTTTTCCTTTAATAGCCCATTGGGATAAGAACGTTGGGATTTGTGTTAGAAATACATCTTTTAAAAAT
This sequence comes from Papilio alexanor hazarajatica, assembly GCA_018246295.1. Taxonomy (NCBI): domain Eukaryota; kingdom Metazoa; phylum Arthropoda; class Insecta; order Lepidoptera; family Papilionidae; genus Papilio; species Papilio alexanor. The sequence goes on along the minus strand of DWLR01004982.1, from coordinate 10,042 downwards.
TTGGCAACACCATACTACGAGAAGAAGGTTGCCGTCAAGTGTTGCGCTTGGAGACCACCAGTACGGGGCATTTAGCATTTTATTTCTTAGCATCCGTACTTTAAGTGTTTTTAGTTTTCTATTTAGTTTTTAAATTGGGAATTGTAAAATCAGATCAAGTTATTATAGAATGATTATTTAAATTATTATTTCATTTCGTAAGAATTTTTTTAACTTTTTTTTAAACAAAACTGACATTCAATGTATATAGGGAGTTTTAGGGATAAGAAATGGAAGAAAACTTCATTTACAATATCAGTTACCATGGTAATGTTGACAATATCAACTTTTGACATATGCTGTATATCATCCAAATTAATATATGCGGAATCAAGTTATAAAAAACATTAGGTAGACTAAGATAATAAATAGGAAACAAACGCGCGCGAAGCCGCAGTTAACGTTTAGTTTTATTTATAAGTCATTTATAACTACGCAATGATGAGGAGAACTAAGAGATTAAATCTACCAATATGTCAATTTTCGGCGTATCTTCAGAACTCAAGGTCGAATGAGGCTCAAAATTCAATAGGACCTACTTAAAAATGTCCCCTTTCTAAGAAAAAGAAAAAAATCGGAATCGGTTCATAAATGGCGAAGTTCAGTGATAAAAAAACATACAATCGAATTGCTAACGAGCGATTTTTTTATTACATATGTACATAGTTACATATTCTTTATCCAACTGACAAGAAGGTGATATTCGTAGATATGTACGTATATATATATATCTGGTATGTAAGTATGTCGGTTCCATTGTAAACTTCTATAGCCGCTGCATATACTCACAGAGTTTCCGGTATTCGCTGCACGCAGAGCCGACACGGAGATTAAACTGAAAAAAAAATAACAAAAGAAAATCTAAGTAATATTATGAGAAACAAAGATAAAAGAGATGAATTTGTAAAGTATTGTAGTTCCTAATAGAAATAAAGTATAGATATTTTAATTAGAGATATGAACGTGTGATATAAGAGTAAGGAATTGTAAATTAGTTTCAAGAAATTGTAAAGTTTTTTGAGTTTTTTATTAATAAAGAAATAAAGATAATACCCCAAATAAAGTCCCTGACCAAAACTATGTTAGGGGAACGAGAGGGCGGCGCTATGCAAAAAAAAATCTATAGCCTAAACAACTTGCCGATTTTGAAGGATGAAGTTTCATTCGGTTTGTATTGATCCCCGGAGTAGCGTAGGGGTCATTCACATTGTCAGTCAGGTTTATTGGTTTTTATATAAACTATTGCTTAGTAATAATAAATAAACTAGCACTTCACCACAATCCAACTAGGTGTTAAGTGAAAATTAAAATAACATTGTAATAAATTAGACAATAACAAGTGTATTTCTTACATTAATAAAGCTCTGAGAGTTCGCGGTGCCTTTTGAGTTGGTTCTTATATGCAACAGTTAATTCAGTTCAGTTCAAAATTATGATGGAGTGTGGAGAGTTTAAGAGTACTTTACTATTCAGTCCTTTTATGAAAAATGATCGATAACTCCGAGTATTGTCGGGCAGTACAGCGAAATCCGTAATTTCTTGTTTATTAGCGCTCTGCATAGATTTGCAATTCATTGTGCATTTAGAAAATGTCAAGTTGTGTAGTTTAAAACTTTCATATAGGATTCAAAAACTTACTTAAAAAGATATATCCGCCACAAAAAAAAAAAAACTTTCGTCTGCATTTAAGAATATGTTTATATTCTTTCCAAGTACTGTGCTGTATTGAGATGTACCAGAATATCTTCAGAATCATAATCCATTTGAAGAAAACAAGACATACGTTTAGGTTGACGAGCTTGTATTAAAAAAAATAGTTTTTAGCAGAGTATAAGTTCACGATAAATCAAAATAATACTGAGTTAGACATTTTTTTTTTTTAATTTTTAACATTCTCGGTTGATTTATCATAACGTGAAAAACTGTAAGGAAAGATGAGTCCGATAATCAAATATAGGCAAGAAAATGATCAACAAGCTAAAAGTGTATTTTAAATATTTTTGAAACAATGATCAGTTTGAACAAAAAGCCGATGTATGTATGTAGATGGATGGCAAGGAATAAAAAAGACTATGCTTTCGATTGTCGTGATAATATTATTGCGTTACCTAAACAATCAACATTTTAATAGTGGCAGAATCCGCAACAACAACATCTGTTGCATGAATGGCCCACTCGACCAGTGAAATACCACGACCTCACATAAGATAGACGTGAAGGTATTATAGGTAGGCAGCGCATCTGCAACTCGCAAATGCTTGTTGCAGATGTCTATGGGTAGCGGTAACTTAGGTGACCGCTTACTCGTTTGCCACCTTCTTGTATAAAAAATCATAAGACTAAGTTTCATAATAAATACTTACAATACTGCGATGCTAATTAATCTAATGGTACCATGGTAAATTCAAAGTGCACATAAAAGCTGGCACTGAGGAATAACAAACTGAAGTTGCAAAAATTTTAGGTGTGTCGATTGGGTTCTGTATTACGTTAAAATAGATTATTATTCCTAATTCAGTGTTTTATTTCATGACACCATGCATGTTACTTATAAATGTTTGTAAAAACAAAGAAGTATGAAATGGTATATTAGTGTTTAGAGTTTAGAGTTGTTGTTAGAAGGATGGTTCAAACAGAGGTGAGAAGATAAATTGAAGCGGAGTGCTCTTTACCGTACTGATTAGAAAAAATAATGTTGAATAAATAACTATTCTTAACGATTATAATAGAAAATTCTCATATTTTACCCGTCTGTTGCTTCAACAGTAAAGCCACAAGTCTATGGCGCTATCATATTTGAAACATTATTTAATATATAATTCCAATGAACGACTTTTTTAAATCTTCATGTCTTTGTTAATTAGGACTTTTCTCTTTTTAAAGTTGTTTTTTGACTGTCAAAAATTGAACAGCTTATGACAACTCTACACACAGGAATGATCACCATCTTTTTCTTCTTTCATTCTGGTATAGAAGAGTATTTAATAAAACTTGTCACTCGTGATATAAATTGTGTACATGCCTGCATTACATTTGCAATAATTTAATGTAATAAGTATTTTATAAATTTCTTTGTTAACGGATAATTCAAACTATCTATTATCACGGAATTTTTAACTGTCGACATTCGCTACGGTTAATTTAACAACGTGTTACAATAGCAATCATTGTTGTTTCATTTAAGACAAAAATAATATATAAGAGTTGAATTTTCTGCTACACGTATCAGTAATATTTTAGTAACAGATTGTTTTAGCAGGACCTATTAAATAATTTTTACCAATGCTTTCTAAGGTAAATATGAGAAAAAGAAATAAATTTACTTGTACTAAACTGTCAATATAAAAAGACCACTTATAGAAAATGCTTTTTTGTTTATGGTTTGATCAAATTATTACAAAGAAATAAAATAAATACTTTTAACTGAGATTTAAAACCCGTCCCATTTTATTCTAATAATCCTCCTGCTACATTTTTCCAAGATTTCTTCACAAGTCGTAGTCAAAGTTTTATTAACAGAAAAATGTTGATTTGTTTTCCTAATATAATATGTTTAAATTTCATTGAATTCACAGGTGATTATTTTAGTCAGCGCTTTGGTGATGTGCGTCAAGGCATATGAGCATGCGTTTTCATCAAATCATATATCACGTCATGACGGACACCATCATGAAGTTTCCCACGAACACGGCCACCATCATGACTATTACGTATGTATAATTCTATTTGATATCCGGTTATATAAGTAATGAGTACTTAGTAAAGGACTCTTTTGCAAGAAAATGTTTTCGGTGTGTTCTTCTTAGACCTTATGAATAAAAACAATGTTGCTATCCATTACTAGGATTCTCATATCAGTAGCCTTTGCTAACAAACCAAGAAGGAGTATGAGTGTTTTTGCCACAAGACCTCCTAGATTCTAAAAGACTGGATCGATTTTGAACTAGTTATTTAAAAAAAAGCTACACCATAATAAAGGATCTATAAATTTATCTTCAAATATTTATTTACAAATTAATTTCACAGACTCATCCTAAGTATGAGTTCGAGTACAAAGTGGAGGATCACCACACGGGCGATATCAAGTCGCAGCACGAGCACCGAGACGGCGATGTCGTGAAGGGCGGCTACGCACTGCACCAGCCAGATGGCTCCGACAGACATGTCCACTACCAGGCGGATGATCACACCGGGTAAACATAGTATATCAACTTAATTGATGTAGACCTAAATTTAAATCCAAAAATAAATCAATATGCGCTTTTCACCGAAATCACTTTAACGAGCTTTGATTATGTTATAGGTATGAACATATCATAACGTAATGAACGCATTCAATATTTTTGTGCGTAGAAAAGAACCTATTAATGAAAATAATACAAGAACACAGAAATATACGTCCGCAGCGGTCGAACTTTGTAAATGTTTTTATTTGTAAGATGCAAATGATAATCAAACATGTTCTCATTGATTTTATTCATTTTAATATAATGTAACCCATCTTTTATATATCATAAGTGTAATTGGTCAATTCTAAAGTAGATTCATTGATTCACTTTATAAATCATTCATAAATTATATTTTCATTTGTTTCAGTTTCCATGCAGATGTGAAATACAGCACTCATCATATAGCACCAAAATATCATTATTGATCGCGGTTATCTGGTGAAACGAGCATCGACCTTCGTTCGGGCGAGAAATAATAAATTTTGTTAAAATCAAATTATTTTATGATTACGAATTAACTGATCTTACATGAAATAAAGTAATACTAGTTATCTAGTTGTTTTATTTTGATAAATTTTACATAAAACTAGCGGAGAGATGGACTTATGGAAATTTAAATGAAGTAAGCAGCAGCTTTTTATGAATTTGTTCTTGTTTGTCAAAAACTTGAACTTGCTTATTGTTCACTAAAAAACGCACAACGATCTGGTCATCCGGTTAAAGGTGTTGAGACTCATATTAACGCCATTACATATTCAGATCATTTTTGCAGAATAGACTTAATGACGTGAAGTGACTTAATGCATCGTTATTTATGCCAGAAAAGTATTTTTACTGTTCACGCATCAGCTTAAGGAAATTTAGTGCAACGCCTTGGCGTCTGGTATTTGCTTCTGAAACGTATCTTAATTGATCTACATGATAAAATAACTGTTAAACGAAAATAATCGTCTATGATGCAAAATGAACCAGTCCAGACGATGCTAAAAGTTAAATGGTAAAAGTGATTACGCTAGAAATTTGGTAGGAGTGATAAAACCATAAACCACTGAATGTTATTTGAAACGCGTTTGGATTTATTGCCACCTTATCACATGGCGTTGATCTTCTGCCTACGTATTACTATTTATGTCATTGCATCCATAACTAATCACCAAAATATGCCAAATGATTATCGAAGAAATGGACTACACTTGATTGAATAAAGTTGTATTTTTATGCAAAAAAATAATTTTCATTCACTGTACAAATCCGCGTAGACTTATACTAACCCAAAGTTTTATTACATGTACAGGAACGTGTTCTGTAACAATAAAAATCTTCTACTACTTTATTACTTTCATTTAACTATCAAACAATTGAAAAACAAGAATATTGAGGCCCATAAATTCTTACGTAGCCAATATACATACCCATACGTAGTTCAAAGAATACGAAGTTACATACATATTTGCATTTCATTTCTTTCTTTGCATATTAACATCTTCAGTTTTATGAATAAATCTTTTAAAAGAGAGAGTCTTGCGATTAATTTCAATAAAAGAACATTATTTTTCTGCAGTTTTACATGAAACTCTGAAATAATGCAAAATCATCTGTGTTAATCGGCACTTTATAAAGTGCATTCTAAATGTGCAGGATTTATATAGTGTGTGAATTAACATGATTATTCATGTATTATCATAAATTAAATTAAAAATATTCATGACATTATTGTTAATGTCTTAAACATTTTTAATTTCATTTATTTACATTTTATAAATCTTTGTTAATTGATAATGATATACATAAGTTATGTGCGGAAAACAAAATCGGTGGTACATTTGATTAGCAGCAGATCTGCAACTACGCACACATTGGAATACCCATTGATCCCGAGTCTAATGTTGGCTGCTTACATCTTCTGTGCTGTTCAAACAAATCAATATGTAACATTAGCACTTGAACTTCGAGCGCAGGCTGCAGCAGAACCCCCAACTTCTAGAAGTCTAATTAATTCAATTCTAATTTTGTATATTTTGTGCTATTTTATAATGTCATATTAAATACTTTATATAAGTATATATATTCTCCAGGATGGTTAGTTTCAAGCAGGCGGCCGTTCGTAAAACTATAATCATAACCAGTTGCAGTATGGACTACAGTCGGATGGAGTTCAGGATATATGGAAGAGTAGTACATACTGCGCCGACCCTACGCAAATGGGAAGAAGGCAGGAAGATGATGATAAATGAACATGAATAACTTTCTCTATTACTTAAATTTTTAAAATGGATTATCTTGAACAAATTTTACATCATAACAGTGGGTCGAAACCATATAGAAATATGCTCCTCACAGAATTACATCTTTATTCATCCAGTCAACGCTCGCGTTTATATGAAATATAATACACAGTAAAACCCTTGCCATGGGGTCGATCTATTTAGTTAGCTATTAATAAGCTTTAATGAATTAAAAAAAAAATTATAAGACCGACCGGCATTGGAAAATAATTTAAATGTGATAACGCTTCAAAATCGGTAACGTTTAAGCAACATGAGGTCACAATGAAACAGACATATCCACATAATATATACATACATACCTTTTAAAACATTACACCCCCTTGAGTCTTGTATATCTACTCGTACAGTAAAAATTAATGCATAATCGATATGACAGATGTCTCCCTACTCAAAAACTCTTAAAATACTCTATTGAACATAATTACAAAAAGTACTCTATATTATACTTTGAGTTTGGTTACCCATTTAAACAGATATCACAAAAAAGTACATTTCCTATTGGTTTCGACGAATTGAAAAAGAATAACAATGATTTTCCCCGAGATTAATATGATATCTGATTTTCCTTGTATGTTATTATAACTACGATTCCTTATTGATATTTAAATCAATTGTATTAAAAATAATTATAAAGATTTTTCCTTGCTTATGTTCCATATTTGAGTCTTAATATAAGTAATAGTTACATTAATTAAATAATTTAGTGCCAAATGACTTATAGTGTTTATAAATTTTAATACAAACATTTCAATAATTGAAACGCTGATAGCCTAATCGTTTACTACGATTGACTACGAATTACCGATCATGACTCGTGGGGTCGAATCCCGACCGCAATTCGACTATGTATTGTCTCTACCCTTAACCTAGCACAAGCATTTAACCTTAGTTGGAATAGTAAAAAAAAATAAAAAAAACAATAGAAGTGCAAATTAATTCGTGTGGTAATTTATTAAAAAAAAAGAGAAACTGACACTAAATGTAGTAAACATTTCAATATAAATTTCTTGAAACATAATTACACAACAGACGTATTTTATTTTAAGAAACAATTTAAGTTTAAATTATTAAACATATTCGTAGGTTATACGCAAATTATGCAATTAATTTTAGACAATATTTTCGTAAGCGTCTTTAATGATTTGTATTACCGGCGGATACTTAAAATTATTGTTAATCACGGAATTTGAGAGTACTCAGTCACGGTAATCTATTAACGTGTTACGATAACAATTAGTGTTGTTTAATCACTCTTAGAAACGATATAAAAGAGTTCGAGTTTTTTCAAACATATCAGTGTACTACAAACCTTAGTTCATCAACGGTGAATATATTCATGAAAATGTTTTCGCAGGTACTCTTTGACAGTTTATTGAATATTTATTTTTAGTGTAATTGCTATTAAATTATTTTTATTTGCGCCCGACTAACAGAAGGGTAGTTTTTCTCGCGGGAATGTAATGGTGGTTATATGTATGTCCAATTGTGTGCTCTTGTAGCCCACAATTGGAAGGAGCCCCAAAAAAACGGCTTTACCGATTTTAATGATTAAGATGTCATTCGATTTGTGTTTCTTCTCGGATTTTCGTAGGTACAGTCAGTTTTATTGATTTTATAAATTAATTACTAGTTATAATTTATCATTAGTAATAGCCTCAGCTCTAATATCTTGTGCTTTCAGATCCTCATTTTAACTGTCGCTCTGATGACGGTCGTTAATGGTTACGAGCACGCGTTTTCATCTAATCACATCTCTCGCCATGACGGGCATCACCACGAAGTACACCACGGACATGATCACCATCATGATTATTATGTGCGTACGCTTTTGTTGGCGATATAAATTGAAAGATGTTCATTGTTTGTACTGACTATTAATTTTCACGGACAATTGTACTTGTAATAATAATAATTATAATTATTATTACAGGTACAATTCGGCCGTTTAGTCTCCCCTGCCGAGGGAATCCCGTCTGGTTCCTCATATTTATTTATATATATTTTTAGTTTATCTTCTATAATATTATAGTTTTAAAATATTTTATATAAATTTTAATTTTGTATTTATTTTGTGCATTGTATATTATTATTATACCCAATCAGATGGAGAAAATATTTTCAACTTAAATTGCAACTGTATAATTACTCTGTATTCTTAAATTTAGATAATGAAAATTTACGCTTCTAGTTAGAATTTGTGTCTGAACCATTTTGGCCTTAAGTAAATTCTATGATAAACAGCAAAACAGGGAGGGGCCCCTGTACAGACGGTAATATTTTAAATTTGTCTAAACTATCATTTGTACCCTCCTTTTATGTATAAAAAGAAAAACTATTTAAACAATAAACCGAAATATTCTAACACATAACCTTATTACTTTTTTAGACTCATCCTAAATATGAATTCGAGTACAAGATAGAGGACCATCACACGGGCGACATAAAATCGCAGCACGAGTACCGCGACGGTGACGTTGTGAAGGGGGGCTACTCTCTGCATGAACCCGACGGTTCTATCAGACACGTCGAATACCACGGTGATCATCATAGCGGGTACGCATTACCAGTGTAGATTCACAGTCCTTAATTTTTTTTCTTGTTACTTAACAAGAAAAAAAAGGACAAATGTTAAATACAAGGAATTTACTAAGGTCTCCTCTCTCTCTCTCTGAACCACCCGTTCGAATGAAACGATTGGAATAATGCGCGTAAAAAGCAAAGGCAAAAGGTTGGAAGCAAAGTTGGCTAAAGCAAAGGGTTGGAATTTATTGCCGCATTATTTTCGTCCAGTTACGACGTTATATTCAAGCCATCATCATTTTAAAAATATCCCCGTGGATATTTTAAACTGATGATGGTGATGAACAATGAGTAGACTAATGCCAAATTTAGAATTCTATTTCGATCACTTATCTTTACTACCAGTTATACCAGTTATTTACATTTGTTTTTTGTTTCAGCTTCCATGCCGACGTGAAACATAGCACTCATCACATCGTGCCCCACCATCATCATCATCATCATCATCATCAATACTAAATCGCGTCAAATAAAGACGCGTCATTTATTCCTATTTCTGTTGCCATCATGATGAGCAAGTAATAAATTCATGTTGACTGAAAAATCTATTTTTGCTATTTTTAATTAAAGTAAATTTGAATCAAATAAAGTTGAATCAGGTGAAATGGATTACATATTCAACAGCGCTATTACATTTCATTTCTTGCTATGACCATAGCTACAGGCAATAAGGGAGCAGCATACTCTTAGTACAATACAATCTATTTGTTTTTCATTTATTATACAATTGACGTATGACATAGTAACTAACGTCATTAAATAACTAAAAATAAATTATTTAATAACAAGTAAACGATTAAATACAATCATATAAATAGCCTTAAGAAATATCTTTGCAAAATATAAATCATAAAAACATAATTTTATCAATTCAAAAATGCGACATTATTTGGTCCAAAAGGAGGT
>DWLR01004981.1:0-11447 GCA_018246295.1 Papilio alexanor hazarajatica | reverse complement strand
TTACTTATTAAAATTTACAATACAGTACAAAACTTAAGGTAAAATAATCCCTTGTTTTTATAAAGTACGTCAGCAGTCCAACTCTTACGTTATTCAGTAATGTCCCAATGTAAAGTTGATGTAGATTAGCTTAGACCACAGATATACATATTTTGTTATTTCAAAATGTAGGTAAAAGTAACACTGACAGCAGTCAAGTTATAACAGATCCATAATGCTTACATTTCAATATAAATAAGGTGGCTGACGTCACCAAATCGCAGTTGGAAAACAAGCATACGGCGTCAGCCTCGTGCAGCTGACGGCTGAATTGGTTTGAAAAATGTCTACGATATGTGGCTGACGAGGCACGCTCCTTCTTTGAAGGAATCTAAGTGGTATCGTTCTATCCATCCCCAACTTTATCCCATTATATCCAAAACTTACAGAAACATTATTTTAATTAAAACTATAGTCAAAACCAGTTACAGTATGGACTACAGTAGAGTCCAGGATATATGGAAGAGTAGTACATACTGTGCCGACCCTACGCAAGTGGGAATAGGGCAGGAAGAAGATAATAGAAACATTATTCTGTTATCTGTACAATATGAAAATTATTTGATAAATCTATTTCTTGTATTTAAATTTTTCAGATTTAGATTTACAGAACTAAACGCCTTAGTGCGAGTGAATAAATAGTTCTTCCACTGTTTGCCAGTAGTGAAAGAGATGTCAATTTTGTTTGTGTGTAATAAAGATTAATTATAAAATATTTATCATTTCTTAATAAAAACAAAACCAACTTCATCTTTGCATAATTTTATTTATACGTCATTAAATTACTTATAGCTACGGTACACGTAATTAAAAATCCATTAAACCCAAATAGGGTTTGTCTATCAATGGGACCCCTGTGTGAAATGACCCCTTCCCAATGAATAAATTTGAAATCTGTTTATAAAAATCGACATTCTTAAGCAACAAACGTAAAAAAACATAAAACTTAGTTGAGAATCTCCTATTTTTTAAAGTAGGTTAAAAATAGATAATTCAGTTATATGAGAGGCAGTGAAGCGTGGAAAGAATTAGACACAACGCGGAGTTGTTAACGGACCATTATAAAAATAATATTAATACATCTAAAAATTTTCCTAAACAAATTTTACTCCATTTACATTGCCCAGTCGTGCAGACCAATTCGTTCGAGTTTATTTGTCTTTCCTAGAACATACGGGATGAAACAAAAAATAGAAATTTAATTTATTTCTGAGCTTATATATATTTGAATTATAATTCATGTATTTGTGACTAATTTTTAAGTCTATTAATCGGCAAAGACGAATAATTTCTATCATGTGGTGACTATAAACTATGGTGAAGGAAAAATGTAGACTAGCTGTGTCTACACCATTTGTTAGCTACTGTCTTTGAAGTTTAATTCTCACATGAGAAAGTTTATTGAGAGACGATCTTGTCTTCGAGAAAGAAATCTACTCGACCATTATACAGTGTCAGACTAGTGTTCAGGAAACTGTAACATTTTAATTACGAAGTAAATTATTTTACAATAGTTCCGAAAGAAAAAAGTTAGTCTTGAACCACTTAGATTAGCCAGTGATCTGATACTGAAATCTAAATAGAAAAACAACAAAATGTAACTCTATCCCGTGGTGAAATTAAACGGTTCATTTGGTCTAATGTTGGTGTGGTAGTTTCAAATTAAACAGAAATGTTTTTCGATATATCGTCCCGACGTCTCATTTGGATAAAAGCTTTCGGTTGAAACTGATATACTAAATAGCTTAACACAAAATTACTTTCAAAATAAAACTTATCTTATAAATGTAAATATAAAATATGAGTTAGAAGGCAGTGGTATCCATACATCATGTTTTAAAGCTTATGGAACGTTATTTGAAACACTATAACTAAACCTAAGTATAAAGACCGTAGGAAAAAAGTTATATGTTGGGTAAAAAAATATTTATGAGGTATTGTGTACATATAACTGACAGGAGTCGTCTAGCTATGACTATGCACTAAATACACTAAATTTGCACTGTCTGTACAAGCGTCAACCTGAGTGAGTCGCACAGTAATTCGAAATTAAACAAAAAATTAGTTTTCATCATTAAGAACAATAAATGGATATGTAAAAGTTTTATAAATACATGTAAACAGAATTCGTGAACAAATCGTGCGTAAAATTATATGACCCATATCCCAGGCACAGTGACAGGCAATTACTCGTTAATTCCAACTCATTACAAAAACTTTAATAAAATGCCACCATCACATACGGCGTACTTGTTATCCTGAAAAGGATTGTATGAATATATCGAAACTTCCAACCTGCTCGGTAAATAAATAGACAAGAAAATTATCTTTTAAACTTTTACCGATTCCAAAAAAAGATGTGTATCCTCGGAACCCAAGGTCCAATGCCATTCTAAATTAAATGGGCGAATGTCCCTTTCTCAACCAAAAAAAAATTAAATCGGTTTATAAATATCGAGGCTTTCCATTGGTGAAAGAATTGTTTAAATTAGTACAGTGTTTTCGAATTTTTCCGGAACAATAATTGTTTTTCTCTTATGAGTACTTATACATAGCACTTAAAATATAGCACATCAATGTAGATTACATTAAAACTGTAAATATAAATTGCTAAATATTCTTACTAACAACTTGGTTCTCTTCAGGATTAGCTGTTTTTTTTTATAGAATAAGGGGCAAACGAGCAGCGGGTCGCTTAACATTAAGTGAACCGAAGCCCATAGATATCTGCAACGCCAAAGGAGCTATAGATGCGTTTTCGGCCTTTAAGGGAAAACTACACTCTCTTCTTGAAGGCCCCTAAGTCGTATTGGCTTGAAATACCGCTGGGGACATATCATTCCACAACCCGGCTGTGCGAGGCAGGAAGTTCCGCGAAAACCTCACGGTTGTAGAATGCCAACCATCGAGGTGGTGGGGGTGGTATCTTGAGCTCTGTCGTGTTTTTCGATTACGAAACCCAGCTCAGAAATTATTTGAATTTAACTAAAATTTTTCTTCTAAATGGAACAGGACCAACCCAGAAAAGAAGTTTATTGCGAAATAAAAATTTGTCTCACCGTCGTTTTTTATCCCACCTGCACGACGCTGTAACTTCTACGTAATTATGATTATCCGAAAATTGCTACCGTGTCCCTTAACTGGTAGTAACTTAATCCCAAAAGGAAAATACCTAAAACATGTTTTTTTACTTTTTTCCATTCTTCTTTTTTCCAAAAAATAAGAGGAAAAGTACATGGATAGGGAAGAAATTAGACATGCAACACTCATGAGAGGACTCGCAATTCTATTAAATACCTACACAATACGCCGGTTCTTTGAGTTACCGCTGTGTACTTTCCCGGTCAATCCAATCCATTCATGTTACGGCATCGCCGCGTGACTTTTATGGTCATAGTTTTGGGAGATACCTAAGTCCAGGTGTCGTAAATGGCAACTAATAAGTGGCTCCAGGGGTTGACAAATGCGAATTTCACTAATCAAGAAGTCCATTCCTAAATGCTGATGGAGGATAAAACACTGAAGAGCAAAGTAATTGCAAATTATGTGCATACTATAATAGCATCAAGCCTAACACAAATTGTGGCTTACATGGCAATAGTTGAAATAAATGAGAGTATTGTATAATTTTAATTTACGTATTGATTTTAATACAATCCGTGATTTAAAAGAATGACGTTATTTTTACAAAACTATACGTATTTCTGTTGAAGTTAAATGAATTTACCTTACAAATTAAATTAATTATTCATTTCATGCGAACGTATTACTCTCTTGTTAATATTTACATTTCGTAAAACATACGGGACGGAAAACAACAAAGAGAATTTTATATTTAACAATACGCTTCGTCATTTTGTGAGGCATGTATCGTTTATATATTTCTGAATCGTTTACTCTTTGTAGATCAACAAAAAGCAATTAACGTAATGGACTAAATTTAATTAATTCAAGTCAACTAAATACATTAAAAGGCTGGAATCACTTGGACAACACAGGAACTTCTCGTCTTTGTCCTTACTACTTAAATGTGGGAGAAGATCAGAATTTCCTATATCTACGTTCGGGTCTATTAAAATAAAATAAAAATGGAATTGAAACAAAAGTTTTATTACTAAAAAGAAATTAGGCAGTCCTCAAATTGATTTCACCTGCAGGATGATGGACTAGAGGTATAGGAAGAAAGTGTTGACACAATATGAGCTTTATAAAAATTGAAAAAGTGTTGTCATTATAAATCGTTTGTACCCAACAATCTATATCTGTTTGTGTATATAGATAGTGCAAATATAGTTACAATCTATTGTTTCCTAGTCTAAATTCCTTTCACACCACTTAACTTTAATATACATGTTTTATATTCCTAATAGCTTAAAGTATTTTTTACTCACATATAATACAAACTTTATTGAATCGAGACGATAAAATAAACATTGATTTTTGCCCGTGCGATTAAGTGGTTCATTTGTGGTAATGCTACGTAAAACGGTTTTCGATGCAGCCACGATTCGAGCGCGAATCTTTTAATTTAGGTAAAAGCTCTTGCTTGAAAATGAAACGACCGGATGTAGGAACTTAACGGAAATTCGACTAGATAGCCCTATTTATCTTACATATTTTACTCAAAAGAACAGTGATTTATTAAGATACAAATGTAAGAAATTGTGTGATGGCTATATTTGATAATTGATTTAAGAAGGAAACTCGAAAAATAATTTACATCTGATATTACTACTAATATTACATGTTATCTTTTATTTAAAAATACTAAAATCACTGAATTGCCAGAGTAGGCCAAGATAAGTAAAGTATTTACCCCTTTTCCCTTGTTACTACGATATCTAAAATTGTTTTGACAGCAAAAGATTTAAGTGGCTCGGAATTAGAAGATTGTGCACTTGCTTTAGGGATGATTTTTTTTTTTTGAATTAAAGAATTTCTCACATAATATTAACCCGACAAAGTCACAAGCAAAAATTTTGAATAAGTAAATGTGAAATTGAAGTTTAATATATTACTAAGTTTTTAACTTAACTAAATTTTTACTTCAGAACTATAAAAAAAATTATTTCACCAATTTCTTCAAACGGCGAATATCTTTGATTTTTATTTATTATCTCTATCTTATTATTGTTTTCATTTGTATCTCGACGAACCCAAGCGAAGCTGGGGTGGCTACTAGTTATCAATGAAAACAAAACTTCGGCAAGACTAATGTTTATTCCAAAACTTTTAATTTAGTCTTCTATTACAGCAGACAAAGGAAAACAGTTACGCGTGTTCGCTCCGAGTTTTAATGAAAAATATTTTATAAAATGTTCTGTTACGTAAATCTTTGCGATGGGTGACGAAAGAAACAATATTTAGCATTTTATTATCACTTGTGTTTAATGAATTATAGACAGATTTAATCATGTTAAATAGGAACTACATTTAAGACTTTATTAGTATTACATATTCATTAATTTTGGCGGAAAAGCACTAAAGAAAAATAGCATTCAATCTACAATAGCCTCTAAAAGGTTTAAAATAAGATTTATTTAATAATTTTTAGTCTGTGAGAGAAACGGATGACTATACTATGTTTGTACACTTCTTTTATTACATCATTAATTAATATAGGACATTTTTGTCTGCATGAAACACTTTAAAATGTACTCGTGACAAAATTAGTAGCTAGTTTTCGTAAAAGAAAATATCTACATTCACTTTTTCATAAGATCTTCCATGACAAAAAGTTGTTCCCCATTTACGCGGATAAGCCTGACATACTTATCCAAGTGATGTGAGTACAGCCTTACCTTATCGTTTTTTGTTTCGTTATTTTTTACCCTAGACTAACATTTTCTCTTCTATTTTTTTTATAACGAAATAAATGTCTAACCCAGTTGGTATCTATAACCTTAATTAACAATTGTAATATGTCAATCTTATGTTATCGATTTAAGTAAAACTGTTGATTCCAAGATTCAATTCGTATACAAAAATATTAATCAAGGCATATAAGCCGTAGTCATATTCTAACGTCTATGTTCAAGCATGGGAAATATTCAAAAGGATAAAGGAACTAACTACTGCATATAAAAAAATAGACTAAGTACTACTTAAATTACGGCTAAACCCACGTGCGGACACACGTGAGATTAGCCGGTGACTTTACGGTGTATGTACCGACCAGTTTTTGAGTTTAGCCGTAATTTATTGAGTGTATTAAAATGTGTCACGAAAGTTTTAATATAGCTTATGCTATGTATATTAAAATATTAGATAACGTAGCTTTCCATTAGTGGAAAAATCATTAAAAAATCGCTTCTGTAGTTACGGAATTTACCCATTACAAACTAATATTAACTGTCTGTAGAAACTAAATAACCCAATAGTTGGTGTATGGATTGGGATAAATTAGGTTGTGACTTCGCATCTTTTATTCGACTGTTATTGATATTACAAGTATTCCGCATAATATGGAAGGCATCGGGGAAGGCTTGTGTCCAACTGTGGACTGATACCGATGATGACGAAGATTATGATTGAACTAATGTTAGCTTAGTTGTATTGCTTAGAAAGAGTACAGTTATTCGTAGCACCTGTACATAATTTTCTAACTCTTTTACTCGATTGCTTTATATCACAATAACATGTTTAAATCTGAATTGTAAATAATAATTCGAAATCATTAAATTTTGGTTTTTGGACTATAAAAAATATTTTATTTTTTTAATTAAAATCCCTCTTAAATAATTTATTATATACTATTCATTCCAATTCTTTGTTAATTTTAACCGTTAAAGTCAGCATATACAATATACATAGCTGTGAAACATTCACAAATGTCACAAAGCAGTCTTTCAAGTTTTAGTTCCATTTGAAATACAAATTGAAATCTTTCGTAGAATCCAAAAGGCTTATATATGATACAACTTTTCAGAAATGCCTAAATGAATTTCAGTACTAAAATTTTCCTCGAGATAAAAGTAAAGTGTGTATTTATAAACGAGGGAGGAATATTTTACTTGGATATTCTTTTTGTTGACTTTTATGGTGTTATTTAAAATGTAATATAAGGCTTTTTAAAAGAATGTCTTTCTCCGTCGTCTTGAATAGTGTATATGGTTGATATAAAATTTCTGTCGCATTACTAAGTTCATTAATTAGTAAAAGGAGAAATATTACTTTTACATGTTTTTTTTTTTTCATTATTCTTTCAGCAAAGTTAATCATCCTTTCCTATTTGAACGTAAATATGGTATCTATTAATGTTTCAAAATTATTTCATAATATCTAACAGTCATACCTCATACCTCTTGTTTAATTAACAAGTTGATGTATGTGAGATAAGTATCAATTTTATTTATTTATGTAAATATTTGTTTATTAATTTTATATAATAAAATGCAAATGTCAGAATTTCTAATGGTTCATACAATATTGCGAGGAACCGTTTTAATATTACTATATTCATAAAGTTACAAACTAAAACTAAAATTAAAAATGAATTTATATAAATTCGTTTATAATGTAAAGTGTAAGTCGAGAAATTAAGAGATTTATGGGTTACTAAATTAATTTAAAATAAAAGTAATTTACGATCAGATAAAACCTTCGCTTCAGCACAGAGCAAACAAGTACTCTTGGAAATCGAAATGTTTTTTAACATTACTATCAACACGGACCTTTGTGTTCTTTCGATTTCCATCACACTAGTCTAGACAATTGATTTTATAATAGAAATCTCGGATAGAGCGAGAATTACTATTATTTATTACACAGACGTATGACATATCTTAAATATTAATTAATAAGATTATTTAATAACTAGGATTACTGAATATATTTTAGGTATTAATTAATGTGTTTACTTAATATTTAAAATATATTACGCTTTTGTGTATATACCATATGGTAATTTTTCATATACACAGTGTTTATTCCATTTTATTACCACATATTGCGATAATGAAAGGACTAATTTCCCATTAAAATTAACCATTGAATTATCACTGCTATACATTTATTTGAACTTCTAAGATTTTTCATGCAATGCGGAGCAACGTTACAGACGAGCTCACATACTTTAAAGTCATGTCAAAAATATTAATCATATCTCTGAGCAATATCACGAACTGTGGTGGATTAATGTGGTGGATAAGTTATACTTGTCGAAAACAACTTTTATTATATTTTATCAGTGATTTTTCTTCTTTCTATCTCAAAATAAAATAGTATATGTAGAAATGTTAAGAGCATACAATCGAAGTTAAATATCTCGTAATATATTATTGTTTGTTATAGCCAACACCAATTTAATTCCAATACTTATTGCAAATATTTGTGTAAAGTATAAGTTATTATAAAATGGCGCTTCGTCTGTTGAGTAAATTAGGCCGTAGGCCACATTCTCCTTTCAGGAGCCTCCAACATTTTTCTACTCCTAAAGTTTACTGTCAAAAAACTTCTAAAAAATAATAACGGTGAGAGATTCATTTCATACCATTGTACAATGAAGAGGAGTAGATTCAAAAAAATCAACCCTGCATAGTTAAAAGTGAACTGTAGTGTACAGTACTAAGACAGCCATTCTTAAATATTTCACCAAGCATCCTAAGCAACAACTATAATGCGACAAATAATATTGTAATTTATTTTAAAAAAAATGAGGACGAGAAGTAAGTTCTAGGAAATGTGGCGCTTGTAGAGACCTAAGGCATGCGCACGCAGCTTTAACATACATAATTGACTTTTATTTTAACCTGTTTTATGAAATTGTCATTAATTGATTAAGTTTCAAGTAGTTTTTTCGTAAATAATCTTTTAAGTTTTTTTAGCAAAATCAAAAGCAACTTCAAATTTGTATGTATAATTCTTCCCTTTTTTAGGTATAAGAAATAGGAAAACGCTTCTTTTTCGGTTGCTATAGTAATACTGACAGTAACAATTTTTTGACACACAACATCTATTATCGATATTAAAAAACGTGGATACAATTTACAAAAAAAAATCAGCTAGAAAGATAAGAAACGAACATGTGCGAAGCCGCGGGCAACATCTAGTTTTATTTATTATGCAAAACTCCTCGTGTTTTAAAGAAAGAAAATTTTAATAGGATTTTCAGGTTACTATGACTATTTTCCTTTGTTTCTGTAAGTAGTTTTTGCCATTTCAGTTCTATTCCGAACCAAATTGGATCCGTCAGTCGGATGTTTACTCGTAAAAACGTTTACGTGCCTTTGTGAGCACATAAATATTTATTGCATGCAAATGAAATGTGAACGAACATTCAACAATCACGACAAGATGAAATATTTAACTACACAAGGAAAATCTCTACGACTCTCTATTTAAGTTTCAGTGAAGACTTCAAAGTCCACTACTAATGTTGAGATTTCGCTCAAAATTGTTCAAATTGCGAAATGTTCATTTTACTTCAGTCAAATGAACTTTTAAAGTAAACATATTTTATACAGTAATCGTCGAAGCAGTCTAAGGTCTTCAAATAAAGGGTTTGTCGATAATAATAGATACTAGTGCGGTAAATAGCTTACTAAGATACCATCGTATAATTTGTTAAAGTATTTTAAGAAAATGAACGTTTACATTTCGGGCTTCTAAAGAAATATTTAAAAAATATTTGTTAACGTGTTAAACAAATACCACAATCGGTTAGAATTACCTTTTTGTACGTATATACCTCTATGTGCAGTGATGATATCGTCCAGTTGATTGCCTTCATTCAGTTCAAGTGACATCCATCAATGCTTTCATATTTTGTAGATTAATGTTTTATCCAGCAAACAATTTTACATATTCTTCGGAATGAGTGTTCTACTAAAATTCTTAACGATTTGGTCCAAATCAATGATTACAAATTACAGTGATTAAGGAGAGTATCTGATTGTTTACTATATTTTTTTTAAAGATAACTAGCTGAACCCAGCATGCGTTGCAATGCTAAATCTAAAAAGTCAAAATGATATCTCACGCAAAAATTTAATTAAATACGAAAATCTTGTTATTTTACTTCTATTATGTATAAATATAGATTTACGTCTGAGGACGTCCGCGAAGAAACCCCCTATGAAATCCTCATCACAATCTGATTAATGATTTAGGAACGAAAGAAAGACAACGAGTACTCCGACTCTCGCATGTAGCAACGGCAGAGTTAAACCGCGGTCGATCAATGTAGCTTTTTATAACGCAAACGGAGTCAAAAATCAACGCGACGAAATTCATAACTTTCTTTGTCATTATCAAGTCGACGTACTACTAGTGCAAGAAACTTTCCTTAAACAGACTAGAAGGGATCTGAATGTTCCCAATTATAAAATCGTTAGAAACGATAGGGCCGGCGCCCCAGGCGGTGGCACTATTGTTTATTATAAGAAATCTTTGCACTGTGTACCTATCGAAACGCCCGCGCTAACAAATTTAGAGGTTTCGATCTGTCAGCTGGCCATAACAAGCCACGTCCCCATTACGATAGCTTCGGTTTACTTTCCCTGTAAGCCCTCCTATCTATAGGAGGGCTTCGACTATACTTGCCGGCGATTTTAATAGCAAACACATTTGATGGAACTTAACCAAAATTAGTGATCGAGTTCGAGCGCTCGACTCGCTGTCGGACCTACTCGATTTCAAAAATTGTAGCGCTAATAGAGCCTACGCACTACCCTCACACAATGGAACACTCACCAGATGTGCTTGATATTGCAATCGTTAAAAATATCAATCTGACCCTACGTAGCGTTGAGGAGCTTCACTCGGAGCACCGTCCAGTATTATTACGACTAGGGTCTTCTGCACCTCCAGCCTCACCCCAAATTAAAACGGTCCTTGACTGGCACAAGCTTAGTGCCAAGCTCAAAGACATCGACTCGCTACACTTAAATGCCATCCCCGACCAAATTCTTTCTGTTAACGACATGGACGCCGCGATCGGGTCTCTAACAACCCACATCAAAACCGCCATCGAGGACTGCTCAAGACAAATACCTGAGACGGATAACCATCGCTGGACGCTACCACCAGACGCCAGAGACTTGTTAAAACGTAAGAACGCGGCTACCCGAGCCTACGATATGTACCCCGCCGAAACGAACAGGAAGCAGCTACGTAAGCTACAGCGTGAAGTCAAAGCACGCATAGCGACTCCGAAACGAACGGTGGGATACAGATCTCAGTAACGTAAAGCCATCCCACTTAGCCCTTTTTTTTACAACAGGAAAATGCGTTACCGCATACCCTCGCACCGTGGGGGCAGTGGGGGGTTATGTGTGGCTCGCCTTCAACCCCCCCTTCCCGAGTGGATGGAAGAGTGGAGGAATACACACTAAAAACCTGTTGGTGGTCCACTTTGCTCTTTGCGGATGCCGCGGGCGCACTATTGTGTTTCTTCCGGGACGTCCGCA
>DWLR01004980.1:0-11447 GCA_018246295.1 Papilio alexanor hazarajatica | reverse complement strand
TTCCCTACGAGAAATCTCCATATTTCTTCTAAACTTTACTCCTTGAAGTTCAGTTGCGCAATGATCGAGTGATTGATACACGCTCTATTTACACTGTGGTGAAATGCTCTAGAAGCTTCTACATTGTTCTAGTAATCGATCGAAAAACGTGGCGGGTTTATTAGTTGCCAACCTAATAGTAACTAATATAATGCCGATTCGTACTTCAATTCCAGGGAGACTCCGGGGGCCCGCTACTGTGCAAGGACCCGGAGGACTCGTCGCGCTGGTACGTGGGCGGCATCGTGTCGTGGGGCATCAAGTGCGCGCATCCGCGCCTACCCGGCGTCTACGCGTACGTGCCCACCTACGTGCCGTGGATTCTGCGCCAGCTGCAGCTCTACAACGATGACAACGCCCCCTCCGACGACATCTGAATACTACAGCGGTGATGACATTACTCGTGAAGAAGGTTTCACGATTAATGTTAAATTTTACTACTACTACTACTACTACTACTTTTACTTTATGAACATTAGTTTAGATTTACATATGGAAATATCGACAATGTTTTTCGACAAATTCCAAATTCGTATTTAAAGGATGGCATCGCAGATGCAGATCTTGTAACTGTTGCAGATATTGATGACTAGCGGACGGTGGCCCCCCTTGCACCTTTACCTCTAGCTTAGATATATCATACTAATTCACTTTAAAGTATACAGTCCACATAATTGTGCGAAAGACTAACAATAATTAAATTTAAGAACCATTTTAACTTCACATCCTATAATTTGTTTTTGCTAATTTTGATTTTTCAAAGAAATCTTTATCATTAATGGTGAAACACACAACTATTATACCGCGTATTAACTATTTTGTTAGACTTGTATTTATTAAAAGACAAAAATTACGAGATGTGAAAACTTATGACAATAAATAATGATTGATTGACAATAATATATTTATATAAATATACTTTGGACAATAAATTTACAAATAAAGACAATAAATTATATGTAAAATTAATTTATAGTACATATCGATGTTGTATCGCGCACGGTGAACCGTTTGTTGCGGTGATACGTGTCACCTTGCGGCTGAAAATCGTATTATTGTACTGAAGTTTACAATAACAAGTCAAGGTAGATTTTTTAATCTAAACTTCGACATTTTCTCTCGAGACTTGAGACGCTAAGTCGCATTTATATATTCAGTGTTTACAAAATTTAAGTCGCTTTAGGTTAAATGGACTAGCTGTTAGTGGAGAAAAGCTTTAGAAATTTTTATATGGTGCCATTTTATTTCTCTCGTGTGGTTTAGTCTAGATATGTTAGTGCGTATTTGTTTGACATTTGGTGTTGTAGTTTTAGATGAGGGCTTATGAATCGTTATTAACATAATATGAAATGTGTCGTTTGGATGCAGATGTGTCAATATTTTTATCAATACCGGTCTCCATCCAAACGAAGTCGTCTATTTATCAATAAGCTAAATGTTCTAAATATATTGATCTTCCCGTAAATGACAATAAACATATTGACTTTTATGGATGATAAAATAAATATACGAATAAACTAACTTTTGTAAGAAAGTATGTTAGTAGCTTTATGTCATTTTTTTCACATACATACTTTATTATTTTCAACTACTTTTATTAGTAATAACAATAACAATGATATGGTGGAATAGCCTACCTGTAAAATCTTAATTTGCTATTGGCAATGTTTGACAATATTGATACATCCGAAGACTGTGGTGGCGGGACCGCACGACATTTTGGTTAAACAATTTCTGATAAAAAAAAATTTTTATTCTCACTTTTGATTTCTAT
Source organism: Papilio alexanor hazarajatica (assembly GCA_018246295.1). Taxonomy (NCBI): domain Eukaryota; kingdom Metazoa; phylum Arthropoda; class Insecta; order Lepidoptera; family Papilionidae; genus Papilio; species Papilio alexanor. The sequence goes on along the minus strand of DWLR01004980.1, from coordinate 9,634 downwards.
ATTTAAATGTCGCCATAAATCGCTATTGAATATATTTACTAAATATGTAATTTAATTTCTTGTACTACGGGTGGAGTCACAGCCACAGTAGAAGTGTATTACAACGCGTTTATTTTTTTGTTAAATAACACCATAACATTAATTTTGAAAATTAAAAAGAAAGAAAAAAATTAAAGTGACAATACTGTTAAAAATAAATTTATATAATTATTAAAATAGCTTTAATAGCGTGTAAGGAAAAAAATACTATAACTAGTAAAATATTAACTAAAGAGTCTATAGATGTAGATTATGAAAAGAATTTTATTTAGATATATATATGTGTAGTCGATCTTTATTCAATAAGTGAAATTATTTTTTTAGTTAGCAATCTTTGATTTTAGCAATGTACAAAATATTACCACTTTAATTTGTATATTTGTGCCATAATAGTTATGTATTTTAAAAACCATAGCACATGTTTTATAACATATATTGCGTTAATATTGTCATAGAAATATAAACGATATGCTCAAAGCTACTATATGGGTATTATATTATATATTTCATAGTTGTAGTTCTATACAGCCTACAGCGGATGTGAGTCAGTACGGTGGGCCAAATACAATCAATAACAAAAATAAAACTTTAATTACTTTCTCAGAAACGCAAAATTTTTAATACAATTAAGAGTGAGTGATGAAATAAAAAAGCTTCATGTCTGATTTCAGACATCTATATTCTGGATACATACAAATTCATTATTTTATATCAATAGATTTGAAATAAAGAAAAAATATAAACCAATATTTAAAACAAATTTTACGACAATTCTTGTTAGCATTTCAATTAATTTTGGGCTACTATGTTTTGCGGTACCTATCAGCACTTTCGTACTGATCTTCCGACATTTGATAATCAAACAAAATAAATGTAAGCATACCAGTTTTCGCTTATCGTACTGACTCGAATGTTAGTTGTATAATGTCGGTACCACCATTGACGACTAACATTTTCGTTTGTTGACGTAAGATTGTCGACTTCTTATGAGTCTCCTTTTTAACTCGAGCTTTTCTATTAGAGTAAAAATGTTGGAAATTTTATATAACCCATAATATCTTTAAGGAAATATTACTATGAGCCTCAATTTCTTAAGACGTCTGAGTCTTGCTTATTTAAATTGTTTTAAGTAGAAAAAAAATATTTATAACTACATGTTTTGAAACACTTTATTGAATTGTTATGTAATATCCCCTTTAATTATATATTGAAGTAGTTTTACAATTTACTTTTATCGAGTTCCACATAATCGGTAACTTTACTGTTTCCAAAGTTTAAATTTTATTTTATAAATGTTTTACGATCTTATATGGACTTTGTAAGAATTGTACATATGGCGATGTTTGTATTAATTTTACACGAATAGTATAATTACACATTCCGATAGGAATTAGGTTATAGGAAATCTGTACGTAGATAATCCCGCTTTAGCGTTTTCCAATCTGTCAATCCTAAACTCAAACATCTTTCTATTGTACTCTTGCTGCATGTTTAGTTGTTTTAATTTGTATTTATTATGGTCGAATTAAATTCATGAACTAATTCAAATTTGAGAGAAGTTGTAGTTGCAAATATACTTGACGACACCGAAGTAATAATAATGTCTAAAATTTTATTAAGTATTTAAAATAAAAATGTAAAGTGTTATACGAGAGATAAATTATGAAGACAAAGCAAGGAATAGACAGGTTAAATCCGAATAAGTAATCAATTATTAAATCTATGTTTTAATAATTATGTTCGGTTTTAATTTTTTTTATGTCGAAAACGTATTCTGTCTTCTTCCCGCTATGCTTTAATCTTTTGTAAATGTCATTTCTAAATCCCAAGTTCTCTTTAGTAGTGTCGCTTGCGTTGGTTTTTAGAAACAGATTTAGTGTGTAATACACTCAAGATACATAAAGATTATAAATAAACAAGAAATGCATTGGTAATTGGCTTTATACGGAACATGTAGTGGACATGTTCAAACTAAGTGTAAAGAACATGTAGTGGACATGTTCAAACTAAGTGTAAAAACATAATGTAGTTGGACACAGCTCAGAGTTTGTGTCGTAACGTAATGTATGTCGTATACCTAATAGCTAGAATTAAATCAGTATTGAACTCTTACTAAATAGATGAAATGTTACGTGTTCAGAGAATATTTAGAGTCAGCCGGTAAGACTCTTCTCTTAGCTCGTAAATATAAAACATATTTTAAATAGATACGTGTTCCGAGCTGACTCATATGTGCAATTTGACAATAAAATGTTGTACATTGATGAATAATAATGATAACATAATATGATGAATTTTTACTTGGCGTGCGAGAATATATTTATAGATGTTGACAATGAAAAAAAAACTACATTTTTTAATTTACTATCAACAATTCTATATATTTATTGAAATAACATATAACAAAAAATGTTATTAATTATAATTTTACTAGAAAAAAATGTTCTAAGGTCGCTCAATGTGGGCGTTATAAAATTGTAAGAATTGCAGATAGATCTGAAGACGAATGTATATTACAGGCTAATATAATGGTTGTGTTTTAGATGTTTAATGATGTTGTCGTAGTGTTCATGTACCAGTAGTGCTGCAGTCGCTTACGTCTCACTAATATTACTTGTTGTAAGAAAACCTATACAACTGGAACTATATGAAACGACTTGAACCCTTGAGGGGATATAAAAAAATATTAGATATTTATTAAATTTAATAAAGTTGCATTTGAATCAACATGAAACACAATATCAGTGGTCAATTTAAATTCAACGATTTTGGACGAGAATGTCAAAAAATATCAATTATATATACACAAATATCTAATACGAAGTAGATAGCGACTTTCTAAAGATTAGTTATTCTATGGTAGACAATAAACGTAATACTAAATGTGACAATAAATGTCTGACTAGATACTATATCATGTTTACTGATACGTTGTATTTATCGAAATTTGTATTTTTTTATCGTCTAAGCACGTGAATCTTCATAGGCCTTAGTATTATAGATAACTGTTTATGCTGTCAGGCGGATTATTAGAGAGATACACAAAACTTTTTTAATCTATAGTTCAAGAGAAATTTCGTCTGAACTAGTCTAAGCTTATAATGCGTCGCCTGGTAACGCATACGCACAACATGTTCTCAATTTTAATACATTATTTTGATATTTTGGTTGAGACGTGCCGATATAAATGTTGTTATATAAATTGGATGTTTAACGTAACGTGGATGTAGACGCTGGTGTTGCCTTGTATTCTCACTAGGTTCTTGTCAAATTAACGTTAAGAAGTTCAATTTATTTACATCGATGACTCAAGAGATAATTTATACACTTTTCTCAGTTTCGTTTATTTAGAAGTGTAGATGATTATTCATTCTTAAATATATTACGTATAGATTTGACATATCACAATGATAAGTATTATTATCAATTCGGACACATTAGGAAGAAATATAGTTCCTTCTGTAAGTATCACTTTCATGACGTACTATGTGATCTCTCTCTATTTTAATATTTTAGTAACAGTAATATCAGAGCCATTAATACTTTAATTTGTACAAGCTAGAAAGTAATATTTGATTAAAAATAAATGCAACCATATTTTCGATATCTCGTAAAACGTGGTAAATTGTGAAAGTGGTCTACACAAATATAAAATATTTTTCTAAATTAAGCTATTCGTACTACGATTGTATTATTTGTCTAAATAATTAAACACTGTTGCGAGCAATTATTACATTGGCATTGGTTAACAATGGCAACACAAAGTAAAGAATAAATAGTGTTAACTTTTGATTTAAAAACGAATGATAGAAACTGCTTGCTCGTGGTGTTACTTTTTGTTATTCTAACATTGTGTATTTTAAATTTAAACTTTATATTTAAATGTTAGTTTCGTATTATTGAAATTAAATCGCATGATGAATGTTGCTTCTAATAGTTTATATTGTGTATAGCTTTTCTTTGTCTTTGACGCTTGTATTAAATCATTTAAATAAAAAAGAGTTTTATTTTATATACTGCCTATTATCAAAGAATGTGAACGCGTAAAGATATGGAAGAAATATAAGCTGTGTGCTAGGATTCTTTTTTTTTTATTTCAAATTGTGGTTTAATAACAAAAATTATAAGTTCTGGTAATGTATTATACGTATTTGTTATAAAGTATTTTTTATTTCAAGGATTGTAATATTTAACTTATGGTAAATTTAATGACAAAGTACCTACCAGAACATAAAGTTATCAATCATTATACATTTTGAAGCAGATAATGTATTGACTTAGGCTATTATTGATTCCTGCATAAAGATGCACATCTCTAGTACATGCAATGTGAAAGACAATATAATATTGACAGCCTTTGTGCAACTTTTCATTTTGTTGAGTCCTTTGCTAGACATAACGAAACAAATTTTACAACACGACGGAGCTCCAGCTACCATCCGCACCACCTTGAGGGTTGAAATTCCACAACCGTGAGGTTTTCGCGGAACTTCCTGCCTCGCACAGCCGTGTTGTGGAATGCACTGTCCCCAGCGGTATTTCTAAACCGATACGACGGCCTTCAAAAAGAGAGTGTACTTCCTCCTTAAAAGCCGGCAACGCATCTGCAGTTCTTGTGGTGTTGCGGATATCCATGTCCATGTTCATTTAATGTTAAGCGACCCGCTGCTCGTTTGCCTCCATTTTTCTATAAAAAAACAAATGATCTTTCAAAAGTAAGTTCTGTCTTCAACGTAAATGTTAAATAGAAATTAACTTTTTATGAGCATTTATTTTAATTAGTTATCTAAGTAAAAAACTTCCGTACTCACCTTTCGACGCTTGTTTTTTTCTTATAAGCTTACTAAAGTCAATGTATTGACACATTTGGCAGATTTATATCAGCACAAAATTAACGTTGTAAATCAAGATAATTTATGTGGTAGTAAAATGAAATAAAACGAAAGTTTTTCAATATACATTTTACTAATGGGTATATCGTAGGTATATATTCAACAATGGGTATAAGTAACTAGGCGATTGACTACTAACTAGCACAATACGTGGTGACGAGTCAGTTTGCACAAGTATACCTACGCTCTACGTTCATCACCGGAGCCAGCCCAACAGTGTTAACAAAAACCAGAACGTCACAACTAAAATTAGTTTTGTTTTTATTTAACTCCACAAATTGGCACTAATGTATTGATCGGATAAATAAAATGAAGGCGTCTGGAATGTTCGACTATACCAATATTAGATTATCGTTAACTGCGTAAAATGTTAGAAGAGTTTTATAATCATATACAACAAAATCGTATATGAATGGGACAAGGACAAATTATAATTAGTAAATCGGGCAGCGTAGTATTTGGGCACGTGGCAAATGAAATGTCAGCTGACTCCGATGTCTCAAACGTCTTACAATTTAGTTATCAAACTTCATAAATCGATGAAGATGATTCGATGAAGAAACTATCCGAGGGACGCAGGTCGCAGTCCTGCGTAGAGCAACTGCCTATATTTAAATATTGTCCCGATGTTCGTTACTCTATATATACGACATAAAGACTCAATAATTATGTGTTACATGTTAATGAACAATGTTAGTGAACTGAATTAACGAATTAATTATCATAATGCATACGTTTTAAGATTCACATGATACGGTGGTCGAAAAGACATACCGACAAATATAACATTTAAGGCATAACATTAGAAAATAATTTATTAATAACAGTCAAAGTAAAAACATTTAATTGCATGGTGTTTAACTGCTTCACTAGAAGAAAAGTTGAGTTGTGTAACTTGAGATCGTAGGCAAAGGCAAAAAAGGACAGTTGTCACAATAGTAATCTAAAATGTAGTTAAAGATATTTTATAAGATTAAATCCATAATCGTTTACAACTTTAATGTTTTGTAATTTATATTGTTAAATCGATAAATTTGTATTCTTTAGTGCATGACAAACCAAAATGTCCTACACTTTGTAAATATATTAGACAAACTAAACGTTTTTGCTTGAGAAAAATATTAATGACTATATATAGTAAGTTCGCGACTGCATGTGCACATTTGGGCCAGCGTTTACAAATGTAATACAGGGTAGAACTTTTACACTTTCTAAATATCTGTCCGATTGTCCAATAAATCAAAAAGCAGCTGTTATACCTTAATTACTTATATTAAAGAGATTTATTGTTTTCATACAAATAACGTTATATTTATGTGGGTTCTCTCAAAGTTATTTTGTAAATACATTATATATCATATTAATATATATATATAATTATTTTCGATGTATGAAATCGAAATTACTTAAGTCTTAGACCAAAAGTTTAGGGTCTAATCACACTAGGCGCTATCTCCGAGCTATTTTACCAGTAGTAGAACCAGTAGCTTTGCAAAAGTAAGCAGAGCGCGCAGTGTGTAGACCCTTATAATGTAGCTAGCAGGAATCAGCTAAACTACTATACTGAATTGTTGCTCCCAGCTTAACCAATCGTAGCTCTACAACTATGAGAAGAATACTGAATTGTAAATAAAACTCTATAAAAGAAGTAATCTTATACCTTATCACAACGCGCTAAGACATATTTTGTTCTAATGAGAATACGAGAAATAAGATAGCTAGGCCGCGACCATATGTGCCACAAGGTACTGTAACCACACGTTCACAATATTTTTAATCTTATGGAATAATCCCCCTGTTTATCGATTGCCCTTAAACATACTCTAACCCCTTCCATCGCCTACGAGAAATTTCTTTCTAGTTAATTGGAAAATATCCAATATTGAAGTGAGCCGTTTTATTATATTGTTAGATTGGACACAAAGTGAACAAAATTCATAAACCAATGACACACACACGTCACGTGTCTCTACTTACGTACACATGTTAATATTCGTACATCATATTAAATTTCATGATTAGTATAGATACTAATCGATCTACCTGTCAATGTGATGAGTCAGATTGCTACAACTCATTTACCTCTTCATAATTCACTTTATACAAACCGAAACCTCGCTGACGGTAACATATGGTCGTGCACCCGAAAATCCAAAGTCCCACTTCCCTACTCAGTCTTGAATAATTTTTTTTTTCTAAATTGACTAATAATTTCATCATTATTCCGCATAAAGCAACAACAAAATATATTTATGAAGTTTAAAATGTATGCATGCGTTTTTAAAGGTAAATAAGGGATGAGATAAACTAAGATGTAACTAAGAACGCGCTGAAAGATTTCCAACAAACGAAAGTCAAAAAGAAGGGTTTGGAAAAAAATTAAGAATATGAAGAACTAGTGGTAAATAACGTTAGTAATAGGGCGTGACAATAAAAACAACGACGAAATAAACTGAAGTGTAATAGGATTAGCAAGCAATAAGAAACAGATAATAAAAGATGGCTCATGTTTTCGCCATCGCCTCTGAATAAGAAGGAAATTTGCATCAATGTAATATTTAACAGGGGTAATTAAAATTGATTTTTGGAAGATTAAAATAAAATAAACTTTAGCGGAATAAATGATACACATTTAACCATTTCGATATTTGCGCATTGTAAATCTATTTGCTGAGGATACAAATTTAAATATACAATATGATTTCGTGATAAGCTTAAAAAGAAAACTAAAATAGTTTAAACAAGATTTTAAAATAGGTAAATGTCAAAAAATCGTTTAAAATCCTTTTTTTAAATACCCATATAATCGCTACTAAGAAATCTTATATTATCTATAATGTTTATTTCAAATGTTAAAAAAAGATATGTGCAATCTGTTAGTTTCACTAATTGAATAAATGTAGAAAAAAGACTCTCCGGAATAATTTGCTAACAATGCCGTTTTCTTTTTTAATTTATTAAACTTTTAATGATCTAATAGAATTATCCTATGTGAGTTAGATGGGACGTATACGGACATTCAATGCACTACAAAAGTTGTGTTACAAACCACCAAAGTCATCTACACGTACATAGACTCCATATATGTGGAGTTTTAATATTATATACTTATTTATACTATGTGTGTGATTAAATTGACATGAATATTGAATTACATCTGTATGCATTCGATGCTTTTAAACTTTCTCACTACATATCATTTGCATTTCGTACGTGTAAAAAAATATATGTATGCATACATGTGATTTTTTTATCCACGTACCATATTACTGATGATAATGTAGGCATTATTATTTAGTTATTTTATTTTTGTAAAGATTTGTTGTTGATTTAATGCCGGAGACACATTTTATGTTCGTCTTGTAACTGTCCTTGCAATACAACAATCGAAAACGTATAAACATGATTTTTGACAACTTCTTGCAACGCACAAATGTACGTCTATGTACGTACACGTGTCTTTGTCAACGACTACTACTACGCTAGTAAATAGAGCCATTTTGCATCGGGCAGATCAATTTAGATAAATATATGAAAAATGTCGTTCAAACAACAAATATCTAAAAGTAATTACTAATAAATAACGCTATGGCGTTAAAATATACAAATCTGTATGCTTATATTTAATGATATGACGCGAACGCAAATGTTGCTACCACGAGTGGCAGGGACGTGGAATATACACACGCACTTTGTTAGGCCGAATGGCATATAATTAAAGAATATGAAAAATCATTAAGATTTTTTCAATTGTCTTCATGGTTAATCTCTTTTCTGTCCCTTAGTTTATAACTTCCAAAGATCCGATATTTGATAGTGTCAAAGATAAGACTGAAGTTGTTTAAACTCAATTTTCAAAAATTTTAGAACATTTTCGTAACAACGATATGTAAAACTAAAGCAATTATGCAACTCAAGTAATAGTTTGCACTGGGATACTTAACTATAACATGCATTATAATCGTACTTATCAAATATTATGTCTGCCTGTATGTGTGTACATTGCACGTCACTGTACAACCACGATGATCTACTTCACAATACATTTTGTAATGGCCTTAACGTGTACAAATGTAAGGATCATTGCCGAATCGATGCTTATATTAACAATTAAAAAGCTTAACAATTAAAGGTAACGATATAATTAGTAAACACTATTATACATAGATGCATATTATGTGTCAGTTATTATCTAAGCATAAGAAAAAGCGAAAGTCTTAGAATTAATCAAGAAGAGGAAAATACTTATAATCTTTGGTGCGGTCAGTCCTTAAATATATATATTCTTTGTGATTACACATAAGGTAAGATAAAATATTTCCAATATAAAAATTTAATGGATTTGTTGTTGACAATTGAAAATATCTGTTGATACATCACACGAACAAACACAAAAACGTATCGCCGGGCCCGCGCAACACCTTTAATGTACGCATAAATGTTTTAAGCACGGATGACACAGCGCCGCTGGGAATGCTAACCACGGATCCCGCAGTACGCGGACTGTGTAATGTTGCATGCACTTGGAACTATTTGTATTATGGTAAACGATAAATAACATACATCGAGCTTAGAAAAGAGATTTAGAATTCGAAGAGTGTTAGCTCTATCGGATTTTTCCGATATAGCTAACACGCAGAAACAAGTAAATAGGTAGTGTGTGACAGAGATAACGCTCTTCAAAGCCGAAATCTCTTTGTAAA
>DWLR01004979.1:0-11448 GCA_018246295.1 Papilio alexanor hazarajatica | reverse complement strand
CAGCTACCATCCGCACCACCTTAATGGTTGGCATTCCACAACCGTGCGGTTTTCGCGGAACTTCCTGCCTCGCACAGTCGCGTTCTGGAATGATTTCTCGCCAAAAAAATCGATAAAGAGAGTATTTTTCGTCTTTATTCAAACCCTTGCTGTATGCTTTGATAATATTTTTACTTTTTAGTTCTTTTTCTTTTTACTTTACGTGGCATTGCAACTCATGGCGGGTTCTAGTCTACTTATGACACGAACTTTGTCAATAAAATTTCCTGCACAAACACCAACAATAACACTGTCGATACACCCAGACGCTCCGATCTTCGACGAGACGACACTGGACACGGCGGTGGGCGTAGAGAACGAGCCTCTGGTGATTGTGCTACGCGCGGACGGCAACCCGCCCAGCATCGCCTACACGTGGACCAAAGACGGCCTGCCCATCACGCAGTCGTCGTATAGCAGTTCAAGTAAGTAAAGCCGTCTTATTATCTTAACAAAATCAGTATAAAGAGTACCCTTAACCGACAAGCATATATGCGTAGAGGTATGGATGTGGAAGAAACGAGAAAGGTGTGCCAGGATGTTGCCAAATGGAAATCTTGCGTGGTTACAACATCAGGTATACATATCTATTCAAAACGATTCAATTCAGCCAGTATGTCTGAAAACATCTATAAAAAAATACAAAATATTGGAAAACTAATCCACTCAAAACTTTCGTTTTATATAGTTCTGACTCTCCTTCTTTTAGTTAATATGTTTATTAGAACAATGTGTCTTCCAATACAGTCCTTCAAGTAATGTGATCCTCCGATTCAAATGGCTTATTCAGTGTTTCTACTGAGACAAGAACTCACAGCACATATATGATCCCATCTGTAATTTACGCTCCTTTTCTCTATATCTTGGTAATGTATAAAAAGACCCACTCCCATCTTCAATTACAACCTTATTTCCTAGGTATTGAATCAGAGATGACAGACTTCATTAGCGTCTCTCTCAACGCGTCGACAGACATTTATCAGATAAATATAATTTCCTTTGAGTGGCTATTTAAATAGAATGCCAAATTTCTTATCGTTTACCAAGAATTTATAATTCAAATGTACACTTAAATTTGCTTATTTATGTTACGCTATCTAATTACGTAAATCTATAATAAACAAGCAATACTATTCAAAACTTAGATTATGTCTCCTAACTGTTAGAATTCCATACTAAAATAACCATGGTCAATTCAAAGCTAAAATAGCTAGCTAAAAAGCTACATTTCTAAGCTAATAATTGATTAAGTCAACATCACGATGTTTTATTACCTCTGCTTACTCCGATAATGTTATAAGGTACGAGAGCTTAGTTTATTTTTATAAAACTACAATATGCAAATTACTTTTTCTAACCAACAATAATATAGAAATAAATTATTAACCGTCTAAGGCGTAAGAATATTAAAATAAGATGAAACCATCCGTTCATTTATGCTAATACATAGGAACTTATAGGGCGTAGTCAGAATGAGTAAAATAGGAATATATTTTTTCAAACCTTTTACCATCTACGGTCCTTATAATTACATATGCGAGATATTTTATAAAAGTAGACATATTAAATCTCAATTTCCCTATCCCTAAGGTCGCAGCGCCCTTTAACCAAATGACTTTTTAACAATTTGTTATTATCGTTCGTCCCTTCAAAAACAAATTACCCTTAATCGAACTCGAAGTATAATTTTTTTTTATTTTTCCAACAATTAAGATAAATGAACCACGATAAAGTTATAGCTTACGAGGTCGTTGGATCTAGATATTGCATCTTCGTCCATTCCAATCCTACTTTTCATTCCCTTATCGTAATGTTTAGTTCTATATCTTGCAAAAGTTCATGCGTAGCGGTAGTCACATAAAATCAAATGAAACGCTTGGTCACTTAAAAATATCTTTACACTTTTTCGGTATATATCAACGTTTCTCCATATTACATCTTTCTTCTCTTTCGTGTAACAAAATGTGCCTACACGTTATTGTGTTCTTGAAACGTCATCTCGAATCACATTCAATCGTCTCCTTACCACCTAAATAGTTTCACATCAATAAGCAATAGTTAAATTAAATACCCGTAAAATAAACGTAAAATAAAGCCGACTGAATGTCCTATTCACTCTTCAAAATCGATCCAATTGCTTAGGCTACAGATGGACACATAACCCAAAACATTACCCTCCAGTCAGCCGTTCAAAGTATTAATATCAAAATTCCCTTGCAGACGACAGAATAATATCAGAAGGCAGTATGTTGAACATGACGCGTCTGACGCGGCATGACGCCGGCGTGTACACTTGCGAGGCGGTCAACTCGCAGGGCGCGGCCACACACAACATCACCGTATCTGTGCATTGTAAGTAATACCATCTAACGACACTAGATGTCGCTTATATTTTTCATTGTAAATTATAACGTTAGTATACATTGTATATGTCCGTCCGTTGCAAGTTGTGGTAACACCTAACGTTAGTAAATTGTCTTTATGATCGTCCATTGTAAATAATAACGCCTAACGTCACTAATATTTCTTATGACAGTGCATTGTTCATTATAACAGTAGGAGTTAAATCTTTCTTTTTGTCTGTTTTAGTAATATTAGGATATTAAATCTGGATACACTCTCTTGTTTTATTCCTTTAGCATCTCTTCTGTTCTTTGCTTGTCTAGCTCTTAGCAATAAGATCGTCAATTGCTCAACCATTTCTTCTCTAATGTCCATTTCTCTTCTGTTCTATACTTTTTCTCCTTTTCAACATATTCCATTATATTTATTGTGGTGTGCTATTTAAAAAGAAACACGTAAAACCTCGTTAGTGCAAATAACAAATTTCTTATAAATCACCTTGCTAACGTTACTAAAAATTGCATATGACTATTCATTGTAAGTTATATTGCCATGCAAACGTTAGTAGAAATTGCTTATTTGCGCTGCACCAAGAAAATAGCTTGTACCTTGTAAATGGGTCGTTAAGAAAATCTGATATTGCTTTAAAAATTTCCATACCATAGTGAAAGAAAATGTAAGAAAAAAATTAATTATATGGGAAAATTTTATAGTATGCTGTGACTAATCATATCTGCAATATAGATTAATCTCTAATTATTACATTACGTAGAAAATATTGAATTACTGAAATTATCCAATGTTCAGCTACTAGCAAAAGTCATTCCTTTATAGTACTTAAACACCAATTTAGTAATTTTATTAACTTATTACATAATAGCATTACAAGGAAGTTAACAATTTCAAAACATTTTTTTTATAATTTATTGGTATTAAGTTAGGTTTAACCCAGTTTTCTTTATTTTAGATCCAGCAGGCATTAAGAGTGTAACACAAAACGGAATTGCTAATCCAAACGAAGATGCCATTTTGGCGTGTACCGCTACCGGTGAGAAATAAATCAATAATTGACTTTAAAATATTTTGATAAAATACCTGATAAGGTATTGGATATAACTAATATTTAGTAATATATTAAAAGCTAACGTTAACACAATGGAATTCAATAAAAATTTAAAGAAAAACTTCTGATATTGAATTGGTTGAAATGTAAATAAATAGAAAAAGGACTATTAAGGCAGTTTATCAAAGGATACAAATAAAAGGACTACGAGTATTCTAGGAACAATAAACCTTTGTCGCATTAATTTAAAAGAAATACAATCATAATTATGAAAGACGAAGAACTAATTATAGTTTAATTTCCAGGCAATCCGTTAACATCAGAACATATAAGATGGGATAGGAAAGGATACAATATCGATTCTAGGACAGTATCATTCGAATCGAGAAATCAAACGAGTTATCTAATAATCGATAGGGCTACAAGAGAAGATGTCGGGAACTTCCAATGTGTGGTAGATAATGGTATCGGTGGTGAGACAAGACAGGATGTAATGTTGGTTGTCAAATTCAAACCAGAAATGGACACGTCTCCGAATTTGATCAAATCTGCGACCAATGTTGGTCAAGTTGGAAGACTAACGTGCAGGTAAATAAATATGCACTATCTTCATGAAGTAGATATCTAAATTAATATTTAATCTTGTATGTTAGAATCTATCGATATCCGATCTAACGTTTCGGACTATCGCTTATGAGGTCGTGGGTTCGAATCCCTATATTCGACTATTGTCTAGAACCATATCCTAGGACAAGCTTTTAAGTCGAATAGTTACAAGAAATATGAGTAAATTATTTGTATTATCAATAATATGTTATAATTTCAAAATGAAATAAATGTAACCTAAGTAGAGTCAAAAGGCCAATAGGCTTTCTTAGTTGTAAAAATTGTTAGTAGAAACACACAGAAATTGCCACGGCACGAAAAATGTCTTTACAAGTTTCATAAAAAAATAATACAGTTTTTAACTAATTTCATATCTTTCCTGACGTATGTAATAAACAGATTAATGTCTGTTTATTATTATTTTAAAGATATAAATTTACTTAATAGTAAAAAAGGCGTTAGATATTATTTTCTATTTTTATTCTAATTGACATGAAATAAATACCGAAATGCATACTAAGCGATCTCCATGTTAGAGAGGTAACCTCTATTCATCTACCTGTCCGTTTCCCAATTACGTAAAGTTGGCACAGTACTACTCTTTCAAATATCCTGGACTCGACTGTAGTCCATACTGTTACTGGTTTTGGCTATATGTAGTTTTACGGCCGGCCGCCTACCTGACGTTAACCCTCCTCGGGGATATAACCTCTATAATTTGCTTATATTAAATTAACTCAAAAGAATTTTTCTTAGTTAATTTTCAGTCGTCAAAGTTACCTGATTATGATTACTGACCCCTCAATGGTTCCGATAAAACTCCAACAAACCTTTAGCGAGTTTTAGAATTTCGAAAAGATGAAATTCGACCAGTAACGTTATCTTCACAATTTAAATTTTCCGATGTCTGCAAAAGTTTTGTTGGAACTTTCAATAATCGTCGAGCGAAATTGCAGTCTTTGGTTAAAATTTCCAAACGACGGCCTCCGAGCCTTTGTTGGAACTGTTTTATTTTTGCTTTTCAAATTTTGTACCCACACTTTTAAACATTAAATGTTTGTTCTTTATATCGCGTAACATCACTTTAGACTGCAAATCCAACTTTTAACTTTGATCAAACAATCGCATTTTGTGTAGGAATTTGCGGGATTTTTTTTTCGTACTTAACACATTATTTATTTATTAATATATTTAATATCTATATATCTTTATAATAGACCAATTAAAAATAGCTGTTAACCCGATTTTATGTGATTAATTAAAGAATATGTCTAGAAATGCACTTCTAAGTGCGATGAATAGATTATTAAGTATTTCAATGTTTACCACGATTGCAGGTGTAAATCCGCACCGGCGCCCAATTTCACTTGGTCTAAGAATGGAGCTAAATTACCCGTCAACACTTCAACAAAGTATTTCGCCGAATACCACAAGTCGGATCCAATCACTTACACTTCTATATTGCTGATAAGTGACGTCACTTCTTCTGACTATGGCTCATATGAGTGCGGGGCAAGAAACGACTTGGGCTTCAGTACTACCTCTGTTAAACTAGACATCACCAGTGCTCCGGGTCAGTGAATTTACACTTTATTTTATACTTCTTATGTATTTTATTTACCATTGGATTTTAATCACTTTCCTTTATTAAATTGTGTATTATGGAATTCATGGAGAAAAATAATCCATTGTTATGTGTAATGAAAATAATTTTACAAGTCAATGATGCCAGTAAAGTTAATGTGGTTGAGATGTGGTCGTTCTGAAGTGTGTCTCTGATAGGATTGGAAAGTGTTTCGAGCATAATGAAAGAGTGAAGAAAGAGTTTCCAGAAATGAATATTGCGAAAGTAATTATCCGTATTCGGAGGGGACACCCTAAACAAACTCTAACGACCCGATTAGTGTCATAGCAAAGGAAGGCGATATTAAAAATTATCGACAAATATGTATGTGTGAAACATATAGAAGGAGCAAAAGAAATATGCTAGAATTGTACTAAAGGGCTGTAATAACCGCCGATTCCACTGTTTTAAAGGCATTAGTGGTTATTTTTTATTCGATAATGGTCTTATTATTGGGACATTTATGTATGTTTATGTTAATAATAAATAAATAAATAAATAATATGACTGTATCATCGTCAACTATTCCTTGCAGATTTGGTTTCATCTTTGACGGTAACAAACGTTACACACAATTCAGTGACCTTGTCCTGGGTGCCGGGTTTTGACGGTGGTTTGCCTTCTTGGTTCAGAATTCGATTTCGGTGAGTTCATTTTTATATTAAATTTACTAAATAATGCTATTATCAATAAAATTAATCATCTTACAAAATGTCATAGACAATCAGCTTCAAAATAGCGATTGTTGGTCTCGAAGGAAACATTTTTATAATTTGTTATGTTAGCATTAGCATAGTTTTTCTATTATATCACAAGCTAGCATTGCCCCGTGATCTTACTCGTCGCCAATGTTCGTCGTCAGCTCTTAATTATTGGGCTATCAAATTCAAAAACAATTATTGAAATCCGATTGGTAGTTCTTGAGATTAGAGCGTTGAAACAAATACTTTAGATTTATAACATATGTTCAAACTCTGTTCGAAACAAATCATTATATTAAAATTTTTGTCTATATAGATGGCGTTGACATACCAATGCAACGCGGTATGGTTATGTTATGTCAAATAATATATGTATCTATTGTATACAAAATCAACAGTATTGCTCTGAAGTGTTGTATCATTTGTATTGTCTAAGTGTCAAACGGGATTGTGTTCATGGTCCTTCGAGCCGAATATGAGTCAATGACCTATGAGTCCCTAGAATATAGATTTAAGTTTGTTAAAGACAACTGTGTGTGACTGGCAGTTTACATTCATACACAGTTTCATATGTCTAATATAAAACTATGTATATCTCATCACAAGAAATAGCAGTAGCAGTAATTGTAACTTTGTTTTAGGAAAATATATGACGATACGTACAAATACGAGGACGTTTCACCCCGTAACGCGACCTCGTTCACCGTGGGCGGGCTGGAGAGGAACACTGACTATGTGTTCTCAGTGATGGCCATCAACAAGATAGGCCAAAGCAAATACCGGCCCGACGACACCAAGGCTACTACGCTTAGTAAGTATTGATTACTGATAAATACAAGTAACTAGTATTTAATTAAAAAGAAAACAATAAGCCCGACTGACTGACTCCTCCTCACTCTTTAATATCGGTCGAGGTCACAATGGAACGGACATACTTACATACATATAAAGTACTTACGTACCCGTTGAAAACATTACCCTTCTCTCAGTCGAGCAAAAAAGGTATTCCTTTGATTTTGATTCGTGCAATTCTCAATACAGGCGGTGATACAAATACGCATGATAGACTTTAAAAAGCAGTAGTAACTATTTAAACACATGGCTTAGGATAAATAAATAAACATAATTACAAATTAAGTTTAAAACTTGTTTTATCAAACAAAAAAATATTAATATTAATCGTATTATTAATCTAATCGTTTGATTGCATTTTAACATCTATGATAAATACACGTCCTATATTGATATTATTTTTATTAGTTTTAAGGGTAATAAGCACATACGTACTTTGGCATATTATGTACTTGTAAAATGAGAAATAAATATAATCTCATCTCATTTTCTGACCAATAAATAATATTAATTTCTCATTTTCTACTGGTTACCATAATAATAGTTTCATCCACTAGTGTTTTAATTTTACTTTATCAAAACTAATACAATACAAATGAAAGAATATATCCGCGACATAGAAACTACATTGTCATTATAAAACAAGACAAATATTATACGTACACATAATGAAAAACAGAAATACGTACAGATCTGTTTCGCTTGTTTTCGCGTGACCCAGCTTTTTCTGTGCCATCTCTAACCTAGATTCAACATGAAAAAGGCCAGACAAAACGCGTATGTTCACGTAGAAATTTTCCAGAATGAGGGGCCCGTCTAAGAGAATAATACATCCATTAGCCAAACAGGTAATAGAAAAGGGTTACAAAAGCTTATTTGTGCGGAAAGTGGAATATTTGTAATGTAAAAGGTTTAATAAAATGTGTACTCATTTGTATACACAAATGAATACACATTTTATATGTACATAAGGTGTAATTCAATTAACGACGAAAGTGTATTGTATATAGGTGTGGTTGTATAAGCAAAACAGATAGTCCAAACAGCAGCTGTAATCTCTACATACCCCTCTAAGTTGCAGGCGTCAGTGGATTTAGTTGAAGTTATTATTGTATATTTAGATCACGAATAATAGTTGCGTTCCTAACACAAACTCTTATAAAATATTATTCTGAACTGACATACCTAAATATTGTGTAAAGAATATTAAAGAAGGCGAACTTATTTATAAATCACCTTTATTACACTCTCAATATGCATACATCATTTTAAATATATATTTTATTTAAAAAAAAAACAACGTGCTTACCTTTAATATTTTTTAACTTTAACCTCAACCTTTTCTTTCTAAGTCTTTTTTCATATACACATTTAAAATTAATAACATAACGTTAAAACGCAATCAACTGATGTAACAGTTATAACGTGACCGTTAAAAAGAATCTTTATTCCACGCATCAGACGTAATCCCATCATCAGTACAGTCGAGCTCAGAGGAGTACAACTCTTACAACGTGCCTGGAGTATTCATTATCACGGGTACTATTGTTGGTACAGCACTTATCCTCTTGAATGTACTGCTGGTAGGATTTTGTCTGCATAGGAGGACTAACAAACGAATCAGAGGTTTGATACTGTACTAAATATTTAAATTTTAATGGTGTTGAAACGTGTAAATTTAATATTTTTAAATTGAATCTGGATTAGAGGAGACGGACGCCAGGTATAGCAAAAGATTTGAAATGCGTTCAATTAAAAAAAAATCGAATCGAATTATTTATAAGCGTTTATACGATTTAAATGCTTTTCTAGAATGTTAATCTTCGTTAAATTTACACGTTTTAAGTGTTTTTTTTTTGTCGTTCATCATCCTAATTTTTTTTTCTTTCTTTTTTCTTTTCGTATAGCTTCATCAGAAGTAGGAGAATTAAACGTAGTGTCTACAGAATACGTAGAATCTTCTGACGTGTCCAAATCTGTCACGTTATATGTTTGCGTCACCGGCGCCATTTTGATTTTAATTAACGCCGCTTTAGTAGGTTGTTTTGTTTTCAAAAGGCGCGCGAGACGGTTGAAAGGTGAGATTTTTGTTTTGTTTCTTTTCGTTTATTTTTGTTTCTTTCATCAAGCATGTTTCTATCTCCCTTTTTATGTGATTTAATCTTTAATGTGGCATTGTTAATTTTTAGATGTAGTTGAGCTAACTTCTGTCAAGATATGTTTAAATAAATGATTTCGATTTAGACGCAGTTATAATGTTTGAGCAATATTATAAATGTAACTATATAATACCTCTGGCATATTATTACAATTGTCAAGAGGTATACAATCTTAAAATAAATAAATTGTCAAATATAGTCAGGAGTTGGTTCACAAAAATACAATATAGAAAATGCATTGATGTGACATATTTTTACTGAAGAAAGCCTAAAATGATTTTGTGTACTTACCTGATAATGTACCAGAACATTAGTAGCAAAATGTACCTAAATGGAATAGAAGTGGATTTTGTTTTTTATCCCTTCAAACATATTTCTTTACACATAACAAAACTATTAATATGTGATTTTAAATATATTCATATCTTCTATGTTAAGCTTTTGAGCAATTTTGAGCTTTCTCCAGTATATTTCGATAACATAACAACATTATTAATAGGAGTATTTCTTTTCCAATTCTGCTCACGATCTTTTGCCTGCTAAAGATTAATTAGCTTAAAACTGCTAAGAAAAAAAACTGAATGTTTCATTTGATTACAAATTTCAGTACAAATAAATACTCCTATAAAAACTTTGTCGATAGCAAACTAACAATCTATCATTTCACAACAGAACAAGCGGGTCAATCATCAAAATCCGCAACAATAGAAATGTACGCACCGTCATCATACAACGACACAATGACTGGAGAAACGCTAAGTTCGGTATCAGAGAAATCCGAGACCTATTCACAAGACGAAGGGGAGGGACAACCCCCGCCGATTCCCGAAGTGCCAACGATGCCGAACCGACATATGTTAAACCAGGTATGTTAAACCAGGCATGTTAAACCAGGCATGTTAAAAAATGCACACAATTACTCATCAGCTGATGGTTTAAACGCCGTAAACAGATTCTACGAATTATTTTGATACATCAAAATAGTAATTACTTACAAAAATGCATATTACCGCCTTAAATTTCCAAATATTGCCAAACAGACAGAGGCGTATCTAGTGGAGGACTCTACTCTGTTGCCGCCGCCGCTCGACTACCCGCCGCCGAACTACGCCGCGTATGAGGGCGAGCACGCTCGAACGCTACCGCACGCGCCGCACGGCACGCAACGCGGGCGTGACAGCGGACACAACACGCTGGGACGCACTGGTCAGTGACCTATTGTTAACACTTATATCATCAGAGCCCAGGACCTAAAATCTTCTTTTTAATGCCCCTGTAATAACGTAACGATGCACTGCTGCCAAATTTAATTATTGGTTATAAATATGATATCAATAGTTGCTAAGTCCCTCAATCAATTCCAACGAATGGTAAATGAACTATTCAATGTAAATTCGTTATTATTTATCGAAGAAGGAAGCTAACGAGCGGTACAGATTAGAAGTGTTGATGATGTTGATGTTCTGTCAACTGTTATATTAATTAAAGTTAGATAAAGGCAAGGCAATGTAACCTGCGGCCTCAGATGAAACTCAAATGCATAGGTAGTTCTACTTCACGCCTGTCTTCTGTGAGGTCGTGTTACCTTGTCTTGAAAATCCATTCATTCAACATCTGCTAGCTTTATGACATAAAATACATATTAGCTGTCCTCAAACATAATAGATTAACATAAAGTTTTTGGTGCAGCGGGCAAACAGAACTACGTGGCGGCGCCGAGCCCCATGCCGCCGTTAGATGGCTCTTATTACAACATGGCGTCCGACAGATATCTCTCCTACCCACCGCTCATTGGCGAGTACCTGCAGCAAGTAAGTTGTATTTTCATAATTTACCATATGTCATGTCCAGATTCACTTTCGTTGTAATAAACAAGCTTATAAAACCCCGAAAAAAGTCCAAAAAGACATAAGAATTAGAAGACTTATTGTGACTCCACCTCAGCCTATGATCGTCCACTGCTGGACACAAGCCTCCACATTTGATTGATCGCATCATTGGGGAGAAATGTGCCATAATCGCCACGCTTGGCAGGCGGGTTGGCGATCGCAGTATGTTCCA
>DWLR01004978.1:0-11448 GCA_018246295.1 Papilio alexanor hazarajatica | reverse complement strand
CTCCAGTACTACTGTAGTGCTGTACTACGTATAAATGTAGATTTGAAAAATAAATCCTAGTTAATTATATGAGCCGTTCAGTGCACACATCGATTAACTCAATAAAGCAAAAAGTTAAGAAATGCGATAAAATAATATACATTGTTTTTAAAAATTCCCTTCATAATGTAAATTCAAATATATATTGTAGAATGCATAAATACAGATATCGCTTTCATCTAATGGTATATAAAATGAATGAAAAAGAATAGCCAAAAAATAATTGTCAGTAATGTCATAATTTTTATATGCCTATCGAGTTAATCGATTTGGCAACTGAATAAAGTTAAAATCAGTCTTCAATTTTTTTAGTTTTTTATCACAGAAAAAGTTTGAAGTATGTAATAACTTTATATTTTTATTACAGATTTTCCATAAAAATGAATGTTTGTTGACAATTCTGTTATAATATATTATTTGTGATTAATTCATCGGCAATATAAATAACGGACGTACGAACGGACCGGTTCGCGCGGTTGGTAAGATTTAACGCCGCTGGTCGTGGGTTCAATTCCTGCCCAGGACAAACATTTGTGTGCATGAACATGCCTGTTTGTTTTGTGTCTGGGTGTAAAGACCACCGGAGGACGGGCAGTAGTGTCGTTTTCTTAGTACGGTGGAACATACTGCGATCGCCAATCCGCCTGACAAGCGTGGCGATTATGGCACATTATAATATTGAAAAGACTAAAAAAATATGTATTCCATGTAATATGCGTTATTACACTTTATTCTTAATAATAATTAATTTGACTTCAGAAATACTTAATCCAGTGGCAATTAGACTATGATTGACTAATTTATTTTACTATAATTCTGATAAGATGGCACTAAAAAAAATTCCATTATCATTCGGCGCTCGCCAATGCATTTGAGTTGCGTTATTGAAACGATTTACATTAGAGTATGGAGTTAATCGAAATGGCTTCTGAAATAAATTACTTATTATTCAATGACCAAAAAAAATTGCCGTTTAATGTTGTTAATCTTTATTATTCCGGAAAGTTATTATAAATATAACAAGTTATGACTATACCAAGTGCTTTGACACTTAAGATTTTTCAAAAAGTGGAGTTAATCGATGTATAATGTTAATGTAATACATATATTGATCTCGAAAGTCTCGATGCCAGTCAAATTGTTATATCAAAAGGGAAATTTATAGAAATGCCATTGAAACTGGCATTTAATTCCTAATTTATTCAAGTTCTATAAAATAAAGAGTTGACCTTCATACGAATAATACAGCATTATCGAATTTTATATAGGTTCTTTTTAACTTTTAATATTTAAAGAAATAAACTACTCTCAAATTATTATCGCAAACCTACCTTTCTAGAAGTCTTATAATGACATTTTTATACCGTTCTTTTAGCTTCCATGGGCGTGATGAGCTTCATTAAGTCCTAATATACATTTTGAGCTTTTTACGGCTACGAAAAATTCAGGACATTGAATTACCTTACATTTCCGACATTTACTGCAATACGCTCTGTCGACTCCGCTTGTAATTTGCAAAATTAAAATTGCAACATTTAATTGGAATTTTAAAGACATAGCATGTCATATTATTGTCGTTATGTCTCAACATTGTCATTTGACAGTGCATAATGAAACGAAACAGTATAGGTCCAAACAAAAGCTATTATGTAATGTCTATTCTAGTCCCCACCTGGCGGATGCATGCTACGATCTCACGTGTCAATACAATTTGTAACCTTAGGTTATTTAATTTGCATATTAGATAATTGACTGAAAATGAAAAGTTTTGCATGTGTGAAGCTAAAAGATCCGTTACTTGGTCCGTGGTCCGTTCCAAATGAACTTAGCACATACCAATGATTTATCTTATTTTTCATTCAAAGCAAACGCTGTATAGCCTTTAGCAATTATTCTGATTATTCTGCTAGTTTTAAGTAAGTAGTCACAGTTTAACTATCTCTGCGTGCCTCTGGCACTATTATTGCGAATTCTGCATATAGTTTAGCATTTTTTTATTCACACTGCTGACGATTAGACTCGATACAATCATTGAAAAAGGGGCCTATTTTCTCTTTCCGAATTCTCAACAAATATCAATAACTAATATTTTTTAAGGGAATATTCCTTAAAAAATGTAATTCACATTTTTGAGTTCTGTTGAGAGAAATAATATTAAAACATTCTGTTTGTGCAAACAAAATAAATCGCAGTATTGTTTTGTTTGTTTGTTTCACTTCCCGTATATATGTAGAATAGACAACAAAACTAAGTAACGGCAGTTGTAAAATGCGTATTTTTGTTTTTCTTACCGTGTTTCTCGCGGCCGCGTTCAATCTAAATTAAAAAGTGCATTGTTCAACTCCTGGGAAGTATGCATCAAATATTTTAAACGATTAATAACAAAATCCTGCAAACAGTTTAAATTATTTCAATTCTTGCTGCCGAGCATGCAGCGTGATTTTGTTCGTAACTTGAAAGCAGCGCAAAATTCTTGCTACCATAATAGAAATTTGAAGGAAACGGAGGATAACATTTTAGTTCATCTTAATAACGTCCAAATTGCCGGAGTTTTCGCTTTTTAAAACTCGAAATCGTTTCTTCGTTCAGAGTCTGAATTGAGTAGGTACAATAAACCAAATTACTGCGAGAACAACGAAGGCAGCAATGATATTTCGACAAAGAGGAAAAAACGAGAGGGTCGTTCGGGGATCCGGCGGGAATCGTCCCTCCCCCGTAACCCCGCGCCCGGGTACCGCCGCGGGAAAGTGGACAAGTAGAAAGTATACGGGAAGTGCTCAGGATACTTGTATTACGCGCTGTTTACACGGCTTTTTTTGTATCTCACAGAACAGACCGGATTCTTGTTTACGTGCCTACCCTAATTTCACAGGAAGTTTACTTTTGTGTTTGTAATGCGAATTTATAATTAATTAAGGGTCGTCGGAATTCTTCCGTCATCTAAACGTGTGCGCTTTAGAAAGAAGGGAATGTTTGTAATTTAGAGTCAAAAGGTTCACAAGGTTATATGGACTTGTTCGTTGGTTATTTTGAATTATAGTCTAAAATCTATTCTGACTAAAATCTCTTTTATGTCTGAAACGTCCTCTATAGTGTTATGTATTGAAGCACATTGACCAACCTGAATCAATCAACATTCGATTCCGCAAGGATCCTAACGCTTTTGAATCGTCCTAACAAGGCTTTGAAATTATCTTTCTATCGATAACTAATTCTACAAGCTAAGCGACTAGCCATTTCCACTTAGCTATCATTGGATTTAAATTAACTAGTACACTTAAAGCTTATCCATACTGTATTGCGTCGTCTGATGGCAATCGAATTATAAACTTGGTTAAAATATTGTTAGCCAAAAAAAGAAATAATTTTATTTTTAGTTATATGTTTAGTATCTCGGCTCCTACTGTATGGCAAAAAGCTCGCAGCATCTACTAAGAACATAAGAAATTTAGTAAAAAAAAAAACGAGTAGCGATTGCTATTTTTTTCCTAGAACGAAAAATATGTTGAGGCAATTTTTTATAATAAAATCAAAAGCACTCCCATTTCCAGTAATTTTTTTAGGTTTTAAATATAACATCTAGAATTGCACCACACACCACCAAATCCTTTTCGCCAACTCCCGTGGACCGAAATGAAATGCAAATGTAGCTAAAACAAAATCTACGACTATCACAGAAATATATTCGTGACTCATGAAAATTTATTATTACATTTTACTTAAATTTGTTACACGATTTTCATTTTGTATATATTTCTTCTTTCGACAAAATGTTATGTTTCCAACGCCTACCTTTAATTTTGTGTGAGATCTGCAATGAATGGAAATTTATTTAATTTTGAATTTAATTCGAGTAAACAAAAACCAAAGCAGTGATGCCACTGTCACTGATGTCCGGTTTGGAATTTGAAATAAACTCTTTTTATCAAAGTCTGAACCTGTCACTGGAAACGAAGTTCATATGCCAGATTTATTTTTGGAACATTATAATTTAAAAAAATGCAGGTAAATTCGACGCTTTTGCTTTAACGTAACCTACAAAGCTTATCATATTTCTCATAGTTAAGTCGTATCATTATGGAATTAACCTTCAAATAGATATTCAACAACTATTATATTATTTAGCGGGTTCGACTGGAAAGGTTGTCACAGAATAGTAAAATTTATTTTTATTACTATTATTTTATACTGATTATTTTTACTTCAGCGTTTCAACTGGAAAATAAGTCGATTCTTTCTTTCATCCGTCATATTTTTCTTCTATTCCTTACATGGGGCCCTACCTCTTTAATACACGAAGCTTGTACTGCAACTCTTCTATTTATTGAGCTTGTTTATAGCTGACATCATGTTAATAGCTTACCAAATTACCAATTTGCTACTACAAATCTTTTTTTTTTTCTAAAAAAAACCAAAACAATGACAGTACTATTTTTAAAATTATTATTTTAACTATAATAATTGGTAACAAAGGGCGAGTCGGTCAAAATATGAATTATGCAAGCGTTGCAATTCAGTTTAATCAAACTCCAAGTTGTTTTGTTGTATTCCAAGTTGCATTTTGGTATAAATTTGTAGAGTGTTTTTAAATAATTTATTATAACTGGCTTAAACTACAGGATTAATGCGAGTTGTGAACAATTTCTTGCTCGAGGAATTTCGCAGTTGGAAAAGCTTCGCATATTCTCTGTTGTATAAAAAGTCTCGTCTTTACTCTTTACACATGCTCAACGGACCCATTAAATTGCTCAAATTTATGCAAAAATGTTCGCTTTCAACACAAAACTCTAAAGTATTTACTTTAGAGACTACATTTACTACAGAGGATTCTTTATTAATTTTATCCGTTAATTCGTAATAAACGAACGGTGTAGTATTACCAGTGGTCACACATATGTACATAGGTATATATGTTCGCGTAATTGTTCGAGCACGAGCCACGGTGAAAGTCGGCCGAGCCTTTTGAACTGACTCATATTTCACAAACAATATTCACATGTAAATTAGGACGGTAAAACAAAATTTGGAGTTTCATCGTTTTCAAGTGTGCTCTTCTAATTACTGAAGTAACACCTATTCATGTTAACAAGTCCGTTCCAATTCATTTTATGCATCTTCCAATCGGAACACGGAAATGTGATGTAATTAATAGCAATGTTTTGACGGGAGTTGTATGGCAAGGAAAGTGATTATAGCATCCCACCCTCCCGCGCGTACCTGCGCGTGCGCTGATGTGCACCTCCGCTTCACCTCGCCGCGGCACCGGCAGGTAGGTCGCGCCGCGCGCGCTCCGTATGCGCTCAGTGTGCGCGGTCTCTCGCCGCCGGTGGTAGTGTCCGCAGTGCGCGGACGCACGCGCGCGATCATGCTGCCAGCGCCTCAATGGTGAAGTGTCTTCGTTGTGGACTGCCCGACAAACACCCGACGTACGACATGTCCTGTGAAAGGAGAACAAAGGCCGCGCGTTTCCTCGACCTGCGGTGAGTTCGCCTCGCCTCGCCGCGGCTTCCTGTCGCGACCGACACGACGTTCCTTTGTTGAATCCTCGCCCCTAGTGATATATGTCCGTCTCTTTTCAACGCGTATTATCTACCTGCCGAGCGAACGGATGCGCGAAGTGCTCGTGTCTCTTCGTCCTGAGCCAGTGCAAGGATATTTTGCGTACGAATACATTCTAAAAAGTTTATAAGCCCACTCTAAACCGTGGATATGTGTGCTTGAAAAACTAACATCATTTGCCAGCTTAGATTGCAGATTCTAAACGACTCTAGCGTCGGTTACGTTAACGTTTTAAGTTCAAACGAGTAGTTCGCGACCTTGATAGATCGTAAGTTACGAAACCACCGACCCCAGCCTATGTAATCTTAAGTATATTAGCGTTCACGACAATGTTGGATTGTGATGATCTACGTTACCAAATAGTTTTTTAAATAAAAGGTCAAATAGCTTCCAGTATTGTTTTCAATGGAGATCATAATTCGCACATGATCGCGCATAAGACAATGTCCTACCCGGAATCATTGCAGCTATCATAAAGGACAAGTCAGTGCCCTCGGCGGCGTCGGCCACAGCGGCGGTGAAGGCCTCATGTGGTGGAATGCAGACGGCAGGACTCTCGAGTCGCGTCGGACCAGGCGCAAATGTGGAGCGCGCCCCGCCTCGCCTCCCGGCCTTGAAAGGCTCTTGACCAGACCAGCGACGCCGATGTCGTATTTATCGCAACCTCCGCGATCCGTACCACCGAGGTTATTGACGCCTCACAACTATTCTTTTTTCACAGGAACTCGACTGCGCACGAGAGCGACGCTCCGAAGGTTTTCCGCAGCCTTCTCCTCGGTGCGATTCTCACGTCGATCCTTTTCTATTGAACGACCACAATACCCATTACGTCATTCGTTCGACTAGTTTCCGCCTTCAAACTTTAGTAGTTAACAATGTGAGTCACGCACGCAACTAACTCGCTTTATAATAAATCTGCGGTGAGCGATAAATTTAACGTTTTAGCTTTGTGAACGCAACGCGCTGAGGTGCAATGTACTTTTTGCGGTTAAAGTTGTCGCTGAATGTTGCAAGTCAATTTGATGGTTGCACGTTGACTTTCAGAATAGTGTCTATAAATATACTCGTCGAGCGGGCCATAGACGTAGGATCGATGCCCAGTCCGCTCTCGGTGAAGGCCGATTGATGCAGTTCCTCGCCCTTTAAAGATACCATATATTGCGCATACGGTATATATCTAGAATGACCTATAAAATATTCCTTATTAACTTGTTACCGATTCAAATAGTACACATATTAATGAATGAATTTGGACACTTAAAAAAGAATGTTTACTAAACTTTGTTGTTAACATCAATACTTAATACTTTTGTAATCCCTTTAAAAATACAATGTAATTTATTAATTAAATAGTGGTTCTCAATCTCTGCGCAATCTTTTGTATATCCATTATATATTTCAGTAAACTGAGATTCGTCGATTCCGAGTTAAAGATCAAGCTTCGTTGGTCGTTGAAATAATTGAATCGAAATCATTAAGTTTCAATTTAAACTTGGTCCATTGTAGCTAATAACAAGTAGGCAATTTTCACTCGGTATAAATTTCGATTTTACATTCGAGCCAGTGGCAGATAAGCTCTTTGTGTGCCATATGGCGACGAGATCCACACTCCACAAAGCGAACGGGGCCGGCATATGTCGCCGCTTTCACTCCCTACATCACGGTCCGTGTTACGTAGCTTTACGCTTACACTGAAATAAATTAGGACGATTTTCGCACCATTTTATTAATGCTTACAGTATAGGAAACATTAAATTTACGTATACCATTTTTATAAAGACTAATTACAATATATAATTTAAATCGTCTTCCAACATTTAAGAATTTTTTGTTTACACTATGCTATTTATTTGTTCTCGAAGTTTGTAAATAATTAAATATCTCTCTTGATAATAAGCATCGTGTTTTGACTTCTTTGGTTTATTCACTTTATGCCGCACATACATAATAATTTAAGACGCTTGTCTTATCCTTTCTGTATTCATATTCCTGGGGTATACATTACCATAAAGCTGCGGCCTGTTCTATGTCGTATAAAACCGTTGATTTCAGAACGCAAGATTCTCTGTATTTACGATAATGTCCGAATTAATATAAATTAATATCAAGAGATAATTACGTTACGAGGTTAAATTATTAATTTGTTAATTGTTGTATTATATTATAAAGAAGTTGATATTTTACAATTTAAGTTTTAAGTAGTCAACAAAAGTATTCCTATAGTTTGAATCGTAATATAATTGCCGATTAAAAAAAATGAATTAATCACCGGTAAAGCTGATTTGTCTTATGTTTTTTTACATTTTCTGTTTCATTGTTGTTGCAAATGCTGACACACATTTATTGGTGTTTTGACAGTACATAAACAAGGATAATCAAATCATATTCTTTAAAAAATATAAATTAATAGATAACACAAAACTTGTGCACATATTATATTTATGATTGACGATACATATTGTAATTTACCGCGTTGATTAGCATTTATTAAAAAGCTATGCATGCGGCACCACGCGCTGCCGGTAGGCGCAGCAAGGGTGGTTTTTGTGAGAGCAGCTGGTTTACCCCACGGGTGAGTAACGTCCTGTATCTGTGGCCCCGACGTGACGGGGTGCGTGTCATTGACCCCACTCGCAGCCCCATGCATACTACGCTCCGCACAATTTATCCTTTGCCCTTTGTGCTACTTCATTATACGTCGAGTTTTTATACATACGACTTCGCAACCCCGCAATCGCGATCACCACTGCTGCTGATTTTCTACGGATTAATGATTACTATCGAACTGTTTCTTTTTATTCTCTGGTGTATTGTGTGATATAATGACACTTATTGGTAGAGATAACAAAGTTAAGCTAATCAGTTCAATGCGATTTTCGTACAATTTAACAACAATTGCCTTCAATGTAATGCTCGTTCGACAAATTGCTCCTAACAAATACGTGTCGCATTTACCCCTGAGACCAATAAAATATCGTAATAAGTGTACTTGGCTTGGTTTCTCATTATTTCCTATCTAACCTTTAATAAAAAATTGCGCCGTGTATAAATATTTTTCTTAATTAAATGTCGCATATTACAAAATTCATATATTTAACATGTTAATTTATCAATACTGCAACAAATATCTTTTCAACACAAATACATTCGATATTCGCACACTGACACTCGCGGGTAAATTGTTTTCATAGAATCGTACAAATGATTTTTTTCTCCGTTCCGCTGCGGGTTATCGGCTTTTTCACAGACAATATAAAACATGTCACTCGAGTGCTAAATATTTTACGAACTCGTTGGAATAAAAGAAGAGTGAATTTCTATTGTACATACAGATATCCGTTTACTTCTTCTCGTCAATTGTAAATTTCACAAGGCATTTTCAAATTTGTAAAGCGGCTGGTGCGATTATTTAAATGTCTTTACAAAATGTTATTGGTTCGGAAAATTCACAGTTGGCCGATAACGGCCTTTTATCTGCTTAGTAAATGTATATCTTAAATTAAATAAATTTTTATTTTTATTAATTTTATATCTTTGGTGATAATTATTTAACAATATTTTATAATATTTATTTTATACAATAATTTTTAAGAAAAAATAATACTTGTATGACGTATTCAATTTAACAAACAAGCTCTCACGATCTTTTTGGCAAAATTAAGTATTCAGTAAATTATATCAGAAATTAAACAGCATTTGCTATAAATGTAATTTATTTTCCGATTTGTTTGATCTAAGGCCGCTGAATACACCGGTCTATACATTTTCCGTGGCGATATTACTTCGTCATCCGTCGGAAGCAATACATTTCATTACATTCACCACCCACGGCAGTAGATATGACGACAGATTATCAAGCGGCGCCGCCTCACATCTCAGCACAACAAATTTACAAACTGCGCTTTCTCTCAATATGACAATAACAAACAATTGTCCATTAACGATTATCATTTACCCGTGTCGAGCAACTTTCTTATGACTGTTTCTGCTATGTTGTTTTGCTGCCTCTATCATCAAAATTTTAGTGGTAAGATTGCCTTTCACACCGCAGGTCGTGGGTTCGATTCCCACCAAGGACAAACATTTGTGTACATGAACATGTCCGTTAGTCTTGTGTCTGGAAGTAAAAAACACCGAAAGACGGGCAGCAGCGTCCTTTTCTTAGTACGGTGGAACATACTGCGATCACCAACCCGCCTACCAAGCGTGGCGATTATGGCACATTTCCCCCAATGATGCGATCACTGCCCAGGCCTCCCCGTGTCCAGCAATGGACGATCATAGGCAGAGATGGATATTAATAAGAAACAACTGATAAAAGAAGCTATTAACTATAAAATATAAAATCAAGTATAACTAAAACTAAATAAAATAATATAAAAATTAAATAAAAAAATAAAAGCTCCACAAAATGTAATAAGTTAAAACATTTAAAATTTTTATTATATTTAATAAAATGTTGTACAGCATTTTTTATTTAAAATTTTAATTAAAAAAATATAAAACGACGATCATTTACGATTACAGTATATTGTATCAACCATTGTGCTGTGGTTCTTGGTTGCTATCCCGACCGAGGCCAAATTTATGTAATATTTTTCAAAACATTAAAAATATTTACAAAGACCGGGCTGTCGTTGTCCATCGAAAAGTCGTTACATTTGGGATGTAATAAAAAAGCTGAATGATGTATCTCACGACGTTAATTTTTCAACTTATAACAGCACCAAGTATATTGAATTGTGTTAACAATACAATATAAAACTTATTAATACGAACAGCACAAAGCGAGTGTTTGAGACGCGAGCATGATAATGTGTTTCAGCACATGGTCGATACCCGCGCGCTCATGCGGCCGGCGCCGGCGGGCCCGTACCGGTTTGCGCGGCGCGGCCGGGCGAGCGGCCGAGAGGAAAAACAAATGAGACAATCGTTTGTTTTCTTTTTGCCTTATCCCAAGCCGAGCGCTGACGATCTTCACTTTGTGTGAATTTTTAACTTTCGCGTTGAAAATTCGAATGCAGGCGCACTGCACTTTAATCTATTGCACAGATATTGAGCTCTTGTGTATGTCAGACGCGGTTTCTCTGCTCGCGTGAGTGTTGATAATATTCAGAAAAAAAAACAATTACATTAAATAACATTTATAAACATAAATAACATTGTTGAAATACATTCTACAAGTGTTTTTTGAATCTAATGGCCATTTCATTAAATAAGCGTAATACCCTGGCCCATATACCCTAGCTTAAGGTTTAATTATTCTTAATCAGAGATTTGATCGGATATTATGCTGTACACTTTTCAGTAAATAGATAAACCTTGATTTTTCACTCGTCTCGCCGAGATGTAAAATTATTTCCAATATAAATTTTCTAGTCTCAGGCGCCCTGTTTAAACTACATAGCGTTGAATAAAAACGCGTGCAGTTTGTGATACAAATAAAAACGCCTGCCTGAAAGAAAAATGTACGTACATATAACCTGTGTCTTTATTACTTAATTATTTTATCAAAATACAATTGTCTTGCAATATTCTTTGCTATAAAACCTTAATCTAATTTATTAACAAGTCATATAAGCGTTGAATTTAATTACTGCCAACAGCCATATTCTTTTTGCCTCGAATAGACATACTCCCAGCGGGAGTGGAATATAAGTAAATTTGTTGTGCCACAAATAATTTACATTTATTTGCATGGTAATGGAATCGTTCGTCTGTAATCCAATTTCAAAATGAAGTTCAATTAATGATGCGTGTATAGTCCATATATTCGAATGTTTTTTTTTTCCTTCAATTTTCGTCTGTATATCTCATCGTAGGTAAATAGTACTTCTGTCGTACTCTACC
>DWLR01004977.1:0-11448 GCA_018246295.1 Papilio alexanor hazarajatica | reverse complement strand
ACGCCGCGCGCACCAGCTGCCGCCGCGCTCGCTGACGCCCCGGCCCGCTCGCCGCTCGCCCGCGGCCCGCCGCTCCCTCGCACGCCTCGCCCTCGCTCTCGCTCGCATCGTTCACACAAATAAACGAAACCAACACTGCATTCCTCTATCTACAAATACGATATTTATTTCCTTTAAGCCTTATAAACCAATGCTAACATCAACACTCATACATACTCAATTACACGATGATATCCTCAAAGTCGAATTATAACATACTATCCTGTATCTGCAACTGCGTAGAGTACATCTCTGTACTGCTGGAAATAACGCTGACTAGTCTCTACACACTCAACATCACTCAGATAAGATCACTCATCCTCACTCCAATCAGTTCGACTTCGAATAATGGTACAGGTGTGACACTATGCTCAAATAAACATTCAAAAAAACACAAAAATATTTCCCTTCGGATGAAAATCGAACCCAGAGTTCATGGTAGAACAACTGTTCTGTGGTAGCTACAACACTAGCTGAAAATGTACAACATTAAATGTTTATAACTCACTGACCCGTACGTTTGTACTACATTCCATTATCATAGTGTCCATAAAGTAAAAGATGTTGATGAAGTCTACAGTATCTAAATTGCATCCCAACACCCAGTTGTTGCAAGTAGTATTCCGATCAATACGCCGATCACCATCCGTCCACCACCGCCACCACCGCCGTCTTATTGTGATTATCTCCCAGGTACCTACTAATATAAAAGTAGTTGCTTGTCATCAAGCACCGTCCCACACAATAACAGAATTTAGTTTGTCAACTGACCTCTACGCCATATTACCATATTACCTTATTCGGACTAAAATAACTAACAACATAAGATTCTATGATCAGAAAAAAATATAAAGTACGAAACATCAAGTAATCATTGTAAAAAGTTTCGGAAGGAGCAATAGTGCTGCAGCAACCGTTATATCAAAAGATATAATTCGCATACTTGGACGATTCCGATAAGTAATATAAATCTGGAAAATGTTTTACTTGAGAAACTGTGAAAAAATACATTTTATGCATAAATCATTACCATAGAGCGAGAATTTCTAGGATTGACGTCACAAAAACTATACCTTAGCATGCTTATTTATAAGCTGTGCTTTGTGGCGGCCGCGGTTATAATGGGCCCCCCCTGTCCCCACACTATCGAACTGCCGACTCCGTGCACCCGCCTAGCAACAGTCAAAATCACCTAGTTGGTGCCGCACCCGTCTTAACGGTCGGGTATATCTGATGCGCCCTTGCAAGTCGTTCATCATATTTAAATCGCACATAATTTCAAAGTTTTGACATAATTCTCGGTATTAAACAAAATATAGGCAATAACTTTAATTCAGTAAACTTGTAATTAAAACCATAGACATGTCAATAAAAGTTTTTTTTAATACAAATTGACACACGGGCAAGCGGTAAATTGATGACCGGAGTGACCGCTACCAATAGGCTCATTTGACAGTGGTAGAGTCCGCAACAACAATATCTGTTGCACGAATATCCCGCTCAACCGGTGAAATATCACGTCCTCACAAAAGACAGGCATGAAGTACAAGTATTTTGCGTTTCGTCTGAGGAGTGAGGAGCCGGAGGCCTAATTTTAATCCTCTAGCTGTCACTTAGGTGACCGTTTGATCGGTTACCACCTTCTATTATAAAAATAAAATAAATAAAAAGCACCTGCAACAAGCAGTTGCGAGTTACGGGTTGTTACTAAACTTGTGTGTACCATTTTTCGAGCACATCACCACTTAACATCAGGGATCGTGGACAAAAGGTAGTTTATTCATTATAAAAAAAAGATACGTTGCCCACCTTTAACAGGCAGATCTGTCTATCTATAAGTGCCTTTCCAGTACTTGAGGTTGGCCGTCAATTCAGCGACGTTTTCCCTGTCTTGTGTCAAGCAAATCAGATCTACGCTGGCAATATTCGTCCACTACCGGATATTTCGCAACCACAGGCAGAGAAGGGGATTAAAGGAAAATTGATATATCCTTCGCCTATCCTCTTTCGTCCCATCCTTTCCTAATTAGAAAAGGGCAGCAAGGAGAAGAGAACTAAATTTAGGCCTTCCTACAAAAACGGTTGGCAAATATGGTTAACACAGCATAAATAATAAGCACATCCCGTCCTCGCGCTGCGCACAGCTGTTTGAGATCGATTGCCTTTCACTCCCTCCCCTTTGTCCGCTACCCCTCTCCACCTCGTCCCCACTTGCCACCTCGCTGCACCGCACGCATCGGACTAGGGGTAGTCCTAGATATAGGTATCCACTGTAATATACTCCTACAAACAAATATACTCCTACACCTAGCAACAACATTTTTATAAATGCATTGATTTCTGTAAATCACACCAAACGACCCACCTCGAAAAATATACTAACCAAATTTAAATGTGTTTTCTGTGCTAATTCATATTTGGTATTTGGTAATCATAATTTTATCACTAATTTAAACAGAATTTTCGACAAAATTGAATTGTGACACATTCTCTACGTAATGGAGGGACGTCATTTGAACGCAGATGAAATGAGATCTCAGGTATTTCCGCATTTTGGTATCAATAGAAGCGTTATTTGCCGTCTTTGCCAGCGTTACACTAACACAGGATCCCGTTGAACAGTACCCAGGCCGTGGAAGGAGAACAACCATTCGGAAAGACCAATACATACAACTGACTGCAAGACGACCCGATGTTAACCGCGCGAGAGATAGGTTTAAGACTAAAAAACTCAAGTGGCTTTTTTGTGACTGATTTGCCACTGTTTGCCTTGAGGAGGCATTTTCAGTTACACCGGGCTTGAAGCTGCAAAGCGCCGAAGGAGCCTAGCCTAAACCTCGTTAAGAGTAACTAAGCTTGAGGGCTCCTTTGAAAGCCTCGGCTCGGGTCGTTACTATGCTTATATTTTTACCGGATTGGGGTGGTGTTGTTGTTAGCCCCCAAACTTTGTTCTTTATTAAACTTGAGTGGCGACGGTATCTTAAGTTTATACTACGCATGACACAGTACACATAATATTGTTAATTTATGGTATTAAAAGAACAATTAAAAAAAATCACATGTTTTTACATCTACATCATTTAAAAATAAAATACTAACGTCGTAATGTGGAAAAACATCCTAAAATTGCATGTTGCTTAGACATTTTGATGTGTATATTATACAGAGATTAAAATAAATTAGTTATAGAGCGGAAATATTTTAAGCACAATCGCGGTAGCGCCATCACGCGTTGAAAAGTCAATCACACGATAGGTGAATTAATAATTATTAAGTCATCTTTCGCCCATTAGTTGAAATTCGGATTCGTTAAGATATAGATATTATAATGATATCAGTAACATCGATAAGGTTTCTAAGTTTTTTTTTTTTTTAATTTCAATACTTTGACCAATAAATAAGGAGGATATAATTAGGGAAGCAATAGTTATTTCGATAATTTCCAAGTAATTTATTAAGAACTAACGACACAATCCGACTTTCCATCGATAGCAGAGCATACTATACGCAATATTTTTTTCTGTATATCACGTATCGGCCTATGACGTTTTCAAAAATCAACGTCGTATTTTAATATCTTTTTAACTTTATGTCAAAAATGATGATAAAATACAATAACAATCTATATTTAACATTCCAGCTAACTAACGTATTTATTTCGATAGGGATTAATACATAATTCCAAAAAAATGGCATACTTCCAATTATTACTTATAATATAAATGTTGAATATAAAAAATTTTCGACAATATAAATTGATAACATTACATCTTTAGTTCATTATCAGTAGTGATGCACTAGTAAAACTACTAAACAATAGAGGGCGATTTTTACAATATTAGGCAAATGTTCTAGATCTAGAATCATTAAGGAGCAAACGAATGCCACGTATGACATTATGGACTGAACGACTTGTTACCTATGAGTAACAAGTAGAGGTGGGACATATATACTGGAACAGGTTTTAATACTAGGTTTCCCTCAATACGGGTAAGTACCGAGTATGTGGGGACTGAAAGAACGAGTATCGAGTATTTAGAAGTATGTAATGTGGCATAACTATTGTACATTTATTTAACTTTGTTGAAGTATGTTGTATATCAGAACTATTTTGTGTTATAAGTATTTTGTATGGTAGAAGTGTTTTGTTTATTAGAAGTATTTTGTATGTTATATGTATTTTGTGTGTTATAAGTATTTTATATGATAGTTGAATACGTAGTGTAGAAGTGAAACTGACGGTATGGTGTAGAATGCGAAATTTCGTGTGGGTTTTACCTGACGACGAAAAAAATAACGTTGCCATTTCGAAACTTCTATGAAAGAAATCAGCGTTTTATGTTTTTGTCTTCAGGTAAAACTTGGAGATATTTTAGACTGGAAGTTGGAAGAATTCGTTTGTTTTTTTTTCGTCGTCCGGAAATCGAATATTTTCGTCCTCACTATACAGAAAGTTGATACTTCTAAATACTTAGTATTTGAAACAAGTTTTTGCAAATACTCGTACTCGTACTATATACTAATACTAAGTACGCAATTTACCCAGTATATCCCATTTCTAGCAACAAGTGAGTAGATTACAATTTGATGTGTGTTGTCACGTTCATTGATATGTTGGATGTCTCTGGTATTATGTTATGAAAATAGCATTACAGTAACTATACAGTAGTAAAATAACATCAATAGATGGCGTTTAATGTAATGTACCTGCAGCTGTCAATCATCAAACATTTTATTAAAAAATAGGAAACTGGATGAAGTAGATAAATAAAAAGGTTTAGATAGAAAGTTAAATATTTTAAGAAATAAATAATAGTAACACTATAATTATTATTGTAATTGTATTTGTAATAAATTATTGTTTTTACCAATATTCCGACAGTTGTATTGGTAGACGGAATAATAGCGAAGAGGTTCGACCAACACCTTAAGAAGCTCTCGCTAAACAGACGGATAAAGGGCCCGAAACAAAAAGCGGTAATTTTAGAGACTGTTCGTATTGTTAAGAGGTTCCTCGCTCTTTGCAGACAGGTGCGTATGGGTAGCTATCACTTAGGTGACCGCTTGCTCGTTTGACACCTTGTATGAAAAAAATAAATTCTTTTCTTACTATTCTGATGCGGAGATGCAGTATATTTTGGATGTAAATCTAAGGTAAAATTGTTTTTATAGGTCGTTTGATTGGGTGTCTTCCGTATTTATTTTATGCTCTTTGGAGCCTTCACCATTCCTTTCTTTGGAGTACAATATTTCATGCTCTTTGATATGCTTTTTTATTTGTTGTTCAAATTTGCTTGTACTACTTACTTGATAATAAATAGGTAATTAATTGATTTGTGGCAAATTAGCAAAATGAAAAATAAGCGCTAACAGTGTTATCGCCTTGTTATTAATATTATTTTACTTTAAAAAGTGAAAGGTAAAGTGATGTTTCGTATTTTCGTATTTTGAAGCTACCAGATGTCTAGTGAAAAGTAGTTGTATAGTTTAGATTTAGCTAGATTGTGGTATCCACCCAACACCTAGTACATATCCGACGTGATGGAAGGCAACGCAAATCCCGATGGTGACCGAGGGCTGTAAGTTTTGTTAAAGTATTTGCCTTCATCTTGATTTACAATCAACTTTCTTTGTTATTGTCTACTAAATCAGTTCCCAATAATTCGTAAACCAATTTGCTTATTTTGACATAGAGTTATGTTTTTTTACCTGAAAAAT
Organism: Papilio alexanor hazarajatica; assembly: GCA_018246295.1. Lineage (NCBI taxonomy): Eukaryota > Metazoa > Arthropoda > Insecta > Lepidoptera > Papilionidae > Papilio > Papilio alexanor. The sequence goes on along the minus strand of DWLR01004977.1, from coordinate 5,691 downwards.
TAAATGCTAATAGCTTAGTGATTTAAAAATTAACGCTTTAAGTCTTAAAAAAGTTCAACTTAAATTTTAAATGTAAATATTTCAAAACAATCTTAATTACAGCCAAGGCAATTTCCATATGGAACCATGATACTTTTTAGGCCTAATATATGCAGACAAACGATCCATCAACATTATTTATGTCAGTATTTGAATTATTTAGTTTTTATTTTACTTGTTATAAATTGAATATGATGATCTGATGAACTGATGAGGCACTGGATGAGGGCAGGAGATCGATTTTTGTGGAGATCAATGAGGGAAGCCTCCATTTAGCAGTGTATGGCCATAGGCTGAGTTGAATAAATAATTGAATTCTGAGTATCACCCAGTATTAGGTAGAAATTACACTTCTTGTATGCATAATGCTAAAATACTTCTGATGATTTTATTCATAAATGCATAAAATATGATTTTTATTTATCATATAAAATATTGAATTTGGGTTCCTATTAGATTGTTCCTGATAGAGATTTATGTGCTTTAGTGTATAAATACTGAGCAGGGTTATTTACCAATGAAATAAATAATAATCAATAGATACAATATTTAATTTAAAAACAACTTTTAGTAATAACTTTTCAAATATTTAGTTGAGATCAGTGCTCTAGCAATTTTAGATTCTTAGGTAAAAAAAAACTTGTTATTAGGTTGGTTTGCTTAAATCAGACGTTTCTTAGCCTGATTTGGATTAAAAATATACATTTTGTAAATTTTGTTGTGAGTCTTACAAATGGAAAATGTGATTAATATAATTTCATCACTGATGTTTATCTCATATGATATATAGAAAATGACACTAAAAGTCGATGAAACTAAAAGACGAATGATTGCTGTGCAGGGAGGATTCAAATGCTGTGGAGGGAGATGGTGATAGAGGAAGATACAGGTAATTATTTAATAAGCTTTAAAGATATTTTTTATAAAGAATAAACTAGCACTTGACCACAGTCCTGCCGCATGTTAAGCGATGATGTGGTCAAAAGATGGTACACACTAATTTAAGTACTAAGTTAAGTAGCCTGTTTACCTTTCCGTTCTGTTTATCCGTCATATTTTTATGGAAAGACTGGTATAAATAAGGCAAATTTCTGGATAGACTGATTTTTAATCATTCTTCTAATATAAAGCAACAAAATCTTGAAAACAACTCTAATAATTTTGATGAAAATTTGTATTCAGATATATTCGTATTTTTAATTTATCTATTTCTTGGTGTTTTGCCCGTAAAAATGTGAATTTTCACTAAATCTGTCTGTAAATACTATTCTTGTGGATTTTATGGTGGGAAGTAATGATGCAATTGGTAACTATATGTGGGTATATTATGGCCAGAACTAACAATGTGGCTGGTTTCTATCTATGGGTATGTTACGGCGAGGAGTGACAATGTTACCGGATTATTATCTATAGGAGTGACAATGTTACCGGATTATTATCTATGGGTATGTTTTGGTGAGGAGTGACAATGTTACTGGTTTTTTATCTATGGGTATGTTACGGCGAGGAGTGACAATGTTACCGGATTATTATCTATGAGTATGTTACGGTGAGGAGTGACAATGTTACTGGTTTATTATTTATGGGTATGTTACGGTGAGGAGTAACAATGCTGATAGACCAGATCTGTGGTATGTTACTGTGTGTGTCGCAGCATGCTAGCGAGGTGCGCGTCGCAGTCGTCACTGGACGAGTCGTCGCAGCGTCGTGCGGGCGGCGAGCCGGGCGCGGCGGGTGACGACGCTGTGGGCGCGCAGCATGCCACTGCACTGCTCGACGCGCTCGCTCACTTGCGCTGCGACGCGACTTTGTGCGACGTACGCCTGCAGGTAAATTATGTAAATATTTCATTCTGTATTTTAATATATAATATTTCTAATAAACATGGAACATTAAATGAACAACATGAAATCTAAGCTTTTTGATTTGAAGGTACAGTCGAGTTCCTTCGCGGTATTCCACTTACAGAAAAATTGCTTTGTTCCTTGCGACAAGCTAAACTCCGCCTCCTTCTTACAAATAAATAATTAGGGTGCTATCGATGTTTTGACAAAATAAAGTAAAATCTGTAACGTACCTGCACTGTTTTTATCACCGCTGTCTTTGCTTTCCGCTCGGGAAGTTTTACGATCTCTGCCATCCAGAAGAAATCATTATTTGCGGATACTCTATTGTTACAACATTGACCGACCTTTTTTCGTCCTGACACATTTAAAAGTAACATTCTATTGGTTATCGTTTCTCCGTCAACGTTCCAAGGCCTGTCTTTGTGTCTGTCTCTTTTAAAGTGGAATACCGTCAAGGAACTTGACTGTACCGTTACGCGATCTTATCCAGACCTTGCCGGGACCTTTTAAATTTATAAATTTTTTTTATTATTGTTTTTCCTTAATAGTATAACTTATAAATATAAATTCAGTTTTAAATATATTTTTGTCATTTTATTTTAATAACCATTAAAATATACGTAACATTTTTTTTACATTCTTAATAATTTATGGAATGTTAACGCAACCGCGAGATGCCTGACAGAATACAACTTTCTCAACTAACCCATAAATAAAATATCATTTTAAAAATTCTGGCATCGTGCTACACGGTAGAGTCATGTGGTTCGGTAGCTCTTCTGCTATAGTGGTTTGTGTGCCAGGCGCAGGCGGAGGGCGCGGAGGAGCCCGCGGCGGGCGTGTGGGCGCACCGCGCGGTGCTGGCCGCCTGCTCGCCGTACTTTCGCGCCATGTTCACCCAGTTCGACGAGCGCACGCAGGACGCCGTCACCATACAGGTATCACACATACACACTGGATGATCAAAAGATCCGTGATCCAGCATAATCCTATATCTCATAATAAATAGAAATGAAGAGAAGAAAGCAATAGGTTTCTTCATTGAGACTCCTTGGTCTATTCCATTTCGTCATTTCATGGGGTAAAATGTAGCAGTAAAACTTCGAATATTCCTTGTCCAACATCCACTTTGAAGACACTTAACCTATATATTCCAATTCCACTCCCAAAGACGCAAACCCATTCGAAAAATAATAACTGTCATAGTAACAGGTTTATCCCTTATCATCGTATCTATAATTTTTTTAAATTCAATTATTCATAATTTTGTAATAAATCACATTGTTTTCCAGAATGTGGAACCGCACGCCCTAGAAGCAATCATAGAGTATGTCTACAATCCAAACTCTTTGGTCATCACGGAAGATAACGTGCAGGTAATTTTTTAAATTTTATCTGTCAGCTAATCACTATTTTGAATAGCGGCCTTTTAACTTTTGATATTGTATTTGTAACATAACAACAAGCCGTTTGTGTTTATGCAGAGCTTGCTGTCGGCGTCATCGCTGTTGCAAGTGTCCGGGGTGCGGGCGGCGTGCTGCAGCTTCCTGGCGGCCGCGCTGGCGCCAGACAACGCGCTCGGCATCCGCGCCTTCGCCGAGCTGCACGCCTGCCGCGACCTCAAAGACTGCGCCGCAAGATACGTACACCGACACTTTGTTGAGGTAACAAACCTGCATCGATACTTTGTCAATGTAACAAACGTGCATCTATACTTTGTTTAATAATTATGTGAAAAATTGGTGTCCAAATCAATCAATTTGATTTGAGGTAACACTTATATCGACACTTTGTTGAGGTAACACTTATATCGACACTTTGTTGAGGTAACACGTTTATCGACACTTTACTGAGGTAACAAACGTGTATCGACATTTTGTTGAGGATACATGACGCGCATGGACACTTTTTTAATGAAATAACACTTGCGGCAACAATTTGTTGAGATGAGATATGTTCATCGGCACTTTTATAAGGTAACACACAAGGCAGTAATGAAGGCACTGTCGACTCATCTGATTTTTACGCATGTCTATGTGGGGGCAGTGATCACCGTGAACCACTTGCATATTTTCCTCCCTCCCTCAAATAGTTATGTAATAATTAACAATGTTATTTGAATGTGTCCAAAGCTTAATATGGCACTGCTTAGTATGTGAGTAATGTTGCTTCCAGGTGCTGGAGACTGAAGAGTTCCTGTCTCTGACTGCGGAGACTTTGGCACAGCTTCTGGATAGCGACCGCATTATGGTACGTATGTTTCGCAATACTATAGTTAGCGCTATAGTTCTAGAATTTACGTTCTCATTATATACTTTTGTGAGTTTTTATATAGACTAATACTCCTCATTGGCTCTGCGTGTTTTTTTCTGACAGGTGCCAAATGAAGAAGTGGTTCTGGACGCAGTGATCAGGTGGATGCAGCACAATCAAGAGGTCAGTATGTTTGATGTTGGTAAACGTGTTTTTTTCTTACTCAAATCGTCAAAGCTGTTAGAAATAATCCTTACTAATATTATAAATGCGAATGTTTGTTCGTTATGCTTTAACGTAAATCTAGTTAACCGATCATCATGCAACTTTGTACATATATTTTCTAAGGATATAGGATACTTTTTATTGCAAAAACAAACTATTTTTTACGAAGAGTAAACGCGGAAGAAGTCGCGGGCAACAACTAATAAGGATATAATTTGGAGATTTATCTTAGAATTACATCGTTTTTATAAATAATTTTATAGGAATTGACGTTGTTTACGCCAGTAAATGGTAAATATAAGAAAGCTTTTCTTGTATAATCAAGCTACTTAATAACACAGATAAAACAGTAATATTATCCTCAAGGTTCAATTATTAATGTATACTCCGTTTTAAATCAACACCGTAATTATATAAACAGAGATGACTCCAGTTTCTACGCTAAATTATACCTTTTCTCACATTACTTTCTAAAATTAGCTTTCCATCTTATGCAATTTAATTTCGTTTTATTTCACAATTACAACATTTACGATGAATATAAAAATTTCTAACCTCACGTTACTTCTACGAATCGTCGTTTATCTGTCTTTAATTATGGAGGAGAATCGAATCGGTTGAGTCGACTCGACTCAGTCGAGTTGTTTACAAGAAAGCGAATGAATGTTTGAACGAGCAGATACAGATAATTTAAAATATGTAATTTATATAAACATTACTTTTAATAATAAGTCTATCAAAAATATTATTTTAAAGGACGTCAATTCTAATTTGGAAATACAAGATAGGATTAAATATATTTTCATGATTAAATTTGTATATAAAAAAATCGTTTTTAAAATTTGAATTTTCAAATAAAAAAATTGAAATTAAAGTAAAATCAATAAGTTAATACAGAGTGAAAAAGTCATACCACTGGGTATTGTAATGTTAAAAATAATTATTAATCATAATCGTGCTATTCGCACAATTTTTTTCTTTAGCTGATTTTGAATACGACGCCGAACATAAAATATCATTTTAAGTAAACAAATCATGTAAAATATTTTAGCTTCTGGCAATATTAGATTTTTGGCTATAACACCTTTTTCGTTATTCGTTGCTTTAATTTCGTGTTATGGGTACGAGTGCTCTTTTGTGTTTGCTAATACTTCTCACCTGGCTTTTCTTTGTACTCGTCTTCCTTTCCAATTTGGATTGCGTTTTTCTTGCGGTCTCTTCAATTGTAACCGATCACCCTTTCCACCTTCATCATCACTCCTTCACACCATGTACGAATTTACGGAGTGAAATAAGTAGAAGCCGATATAAAATCGACTTCAAAAAT
>DWLR01004976.1:0-11450 GCA_018246295.1 Papilio alexanor hazarajatica | reverse complement strand
TTGTCTTGGGTGGGAATCGAACCCACGACCTGCGGCGCGACAAGCAAGTGTCTTGCCACTGCGCCAACCGGTCAGTCGGGAACGGCCCAAAAAAAAACTCAAACCGACCAAATTGCTGACTTACTAAAGAATAACGGTATTGAGAGGTATGACGTGTGATACTTATTTATATTTAATACATTTTAATGCATGAATATTAAATATTATTGTTATCCAAATTGCAGTATTGTATTTAAGTGATACGTTCCTTAACGTTCGCATCGCGTTATAATGAAAAGAGTATAACACTAGTTCAATATTTGAACCATTTTTTTCTTCTTATTATTTCGCGTCTCTAGAAGAAATCGTGTCACCTAATGCCATACTCTGACTTGCCCGTGATGTGGCGTAGATTTTTATTACACTTATGTCTGTGTTAACGGTAATATATTTTGTGAAGATTCGCGTGTTTTATTTTGTAGATTAGTATTGTTAACCTCCCTATAGGTTATGTTTCCCCGCTTCCACTTCGCTCAGTCTAACTTTTAAAGACAAAACTTGAGTAAGGTGTCCAACTTTGCCCCTACCTCCCTTTTATCCAGGAAAGTCCCAATACAAAGTATATTCCTTCATCTAAAACAATGATTGATATTAAGGCCTTGTTTCTCAATTTTTGAATTATCAGATATGGAGAAAAAAACATTAACAAATTTTTTTTATATAAATAAAGTTAGCTTAGGGTGATTAGTTCACTATTAAGAAGAAGAAAAAAGATCTTTTTATGCCACAGACGTAAAATTAATTAATAGACAAAGTTATGGCATAATAACCTCATTATCAGGTTTCGGGACAGTGTAAAATAATAACAAAAAATAATAGAACAAAGAGATTGTTCAAAAAAATTAAAATATTTCTATCATGTTTAGTAGATACCAGTTTTGTTTAGTCCAAGATGCAAAAACCGCTTGTGGCAAAGATACTTTACTTTTTCATCTCTTTGTACTGATGCTACTGCATTCTATGTATGGTCATTTTCTATCGAAAATATAATAATTATATCTTACTAAAATGGTTCTTGTTCATTTTTATCAACTATTCTAGCAAAAATAAAATACTACGTATTTATTTTTTCTCAATTTGATTTTCAAAAGGAACTTGCCTTTCAAAGATTAAGTAGAATTCAAATATCCCTTTGAATATGTAAGTTTTATATCAATATATAATAAAAAAAATATATATATCAAAAGATTTTTTGATCTCATATATAATCGCAAATCTTAGAAATATATTGCCGTTATAATTTCTGTAAAATATCGATTAATTGTCGATATTACAGTATCGATTTTGTAATTGATTATCCGATTAATCGAGTATAATCGAGAAAAATAAACTTGCTTTTAAAAAATGTAAATTATTAGGGTTAGTCATTTCTGTTTGTAATTGAATAACAGATATTTTTCAAAATGATTGCTTTGATAAAAGCATGCTCTTAATTATAGTAGAAGCAAGATAACACAAAAAAAACAGTTAATGTTATATATACTAGGTAAATTGCGTACTTAGTATTTCGAGTACGATTATTTACAAATACTTGTTCCAGATACTAGTGCCTAGAAGTATCAAATTGCTGTATAGTTTTTTTTCTTCGTCGTCATGTAAAAACCACACGAATCTCCCATTCTACACCATGCTGTCAGTTTTACTTCTACAATACGTATTCAAGTATTTTACTTATATCATACAAAATACTTATAACACACAAAAAACTTATAACATACAAAATACTTCTAACAAACAAAATACGTTTAACAAACAAATAGTTCTGATATGCAACGTACTTCAACGAAGTTAAATAAATATACAATAGTTATGCCGCATTACATACTTCTAAATACTCGATACTCGTTCTTTCAGTCCCCACATACTCGGTACTTACACGTATTGACGGAAACCTAGTATCAAAACCTGTTCCAGTATATACGTCCCACCTCTAGTAAGTACATATGTAATCTTGCTCCTACTGTAGTTGAATTTTAATAAAAAAAACAGGCGTTTAAAATTTAATAAGTTGTGTCACTGACTTTTCTACACTGTGTCGCCCGTAATAAGCTTTTACAGAATTATGACTTGATAATACGTGTAAAGACAATTTGTCTCCACATTATTACGATAATGGAATTAAACAGGGTTGCACCTTTTTATGTTTAGTGAATTTTGTGGTTCAAAATATAGCCATACTGTCAGTACCTTGTAAATACGGGTTGATAATATTCTTGTCTATTATTACATATGCTGTTGTCAGGAAGTTAAATTATGACAGTAGAGAAATTTTGAGATGACAAAAGAATCTCCGTGTTTTTAAGTATATAAATTTCGAAAATTATGTTTAACTATTGATATTTATGATTCCCGAAATCTTACAGGAATCCTTATTTTTGTTGAGGATTCAATTCGTGCATAATAACATGACATCTAAGTCCGATGACGTCAGATAATAACGCAAGCAAAATATCAGTTAGACAACTTCGACAGTTTATAAAATGTTGACTTTGAGTGAATTGTAAATGATTCGTTCATTTTATAATTTGCTGACGAACTTTATAAACTGACGAACTTTTACAATCGATCGGCTACATCTACATCGCTCGCGGTAGAAACAGCGCACTCGGAGAGGTGAGACGTGAGAGTGAGTTGTGTTGCATCCTAGTGTCATGTTATTGTGCACCTGTAAAACTGACCAGATTCCAAAAAGGGTTACGTCATTGAAAGAGGAGTTTGTATCTAATAAAATTTTCTTTAAAATACTCTTACTATATTACACGCACTTCATTAATATAAATTAAAGAAAAATTGTATATACATTGTTACTAACTACATACGCGGCCATTAAATAAATCAACACCCTTTTTGTCGAGATATTATCGGTCTGTGTAAAAATGTTTTTACGCATTCGCTACAAGAATGAGTTACGTCATCGAAGGTTCGGTCAGGTACAGTCGCAAAGAGAATTACTTTATTATTATTATCTATGTTTTTTTTTCTTCTATTTTTTTATATTAATAATAACTTTTCGAACAGGTTAAGATGGGTAACTCACTATGTTATCGATTTCGAATATGTAACGCTATAGCGTGTGCCCACATTTAGACATTTTATTCGAACTTCTACTAGTTTAAAAATATAATAATGTTTTCTTTGTACACGGATGGTACGTTCAAAGATACGCTAATGTATGTATGTATATAAATATACGCATTTCAAATAACTAAATACTTAGAATGTAATGTTTTCTATACAAGAAATACGTAAGATTTAACGATAAAGTTGTTGGGCACAACTTAAGTACGGTACAGGATACAAAGACTTTTTCTTCTGTACGCGTTAAGTTTTACGCTTTTAACTTTGAATGAGTCTAAGTTAATTTGTGAAGTGTCGATAAATATGTTCCTTGATTTTTATTACAATTGTCGATGTTATTTATCGATGCCTATAAAATGTAAAAGCACATCTCTAATTTAAGTGCTCATGAGTTAAGTCATATTTAATTTAAATCAGGGATCTCCAAACTCCAGCACGCACGCCTTATTTTAGTAATTCCCTTCTCTTCTTAAAATATCCTTTTTTTAACGTAATTAATGAAGGCATTTGATGTTAAGTTTTCGATTGTGTTTTCGAAGATTTTGTGTAGGTTTGTAAGGCGTTAGAAATTATCTAACGAATATACTTGTTTTAGTTTTTAACATTTTTATTATTTTGTGAGGCGCTTGAGTTAGAATGTTTGAAGACCCCTGTTTTAGCTGACGTCGTTTTACTTATTTGTAAGTTACGTTTAAGGCCAAAAATTTACGTGTAAATTGTTCGAAGGTTTGTAAATCTTTTTTTTTTAATTTACATATTTTTAATTGGAGTTTTCGTGATTTTATTATTTTTAATTTCGAGCTTCATAAACGATTTAAAAGCTTTGTCAACTCAATGTTTTATGCTACTTTGTAATCGGTAGTAAATTTATTTTCAAAGTATATGCTGTGACTAGGAATGGGGCCTTTGAAAGAGCTTTTGAGAAATGAATTGTGGTACAGAGTAATTACTAGTTAGAGAGGACAGTCTGTATTATATTAAACTTAATGCTATTTTCGTCTCGTTTGTTGGTTTTAATTGTATTTTTATAATTTTCTTTTTATAAGTTCAGTTGTGGAAATCAAGTAACGTCTTAAAACTTTACTATGGATAATTGCTGATTGTTATGCTTAATTTGTCGACCGTATACCGGTTGTTACATACATTTTTATGTGTATGAAATTGAATTTATAAATGTCGTCACTTTTCGTAATTTGTCTATGGACGTTGGAGCGAGATTTTAGTTTAGGAAATATTTTTATTTTAGAACATAAGTGTCGTTTGTAAAGTTAGTTAATTTACAAGCATTCGCAAGCGTTTATTTTGTACCTTGTTTCCACGGTGTTCCGGAACTAATTGTATACAAATAAATGTCATATTATAACGAAACAAATATGCTGCCAAAATTATAAAACAAATTGACCTGATCATCGGTCTTTTTACTATGAACATAGATTGGTATCGGTAGTGGAGGATTAGATCTTACTAAGTTTTTGCTTCACACGTTTTATGGACGTTTCAAAGTATGTGAAGCGCACTTTATATTGTCAGGTGACTTTGTCATACGCTCCGATGTCCATATTATACGCCGGGAACCTTTCATTGTATTTGTGTCGTTAATTTGATGTCTACCAAAAAAAAAAAATAAGCTAGCCGTAATGATGGCAACGATTGTCACCGTTACGTTGCCTCGGTGACCCCTTGTAGTTATATTACAAATAAATAATAAGTTCATTCTGTTGTTTTATTACTCTGTGTTTACATTTAGCTGTTGACAACTTGATGAAAAAATGCACCAAGTCCAAGTTTGAGGTTTCTATGTGAACCTATGAGTTAGTACTCGTTTCGCTTTTAAAACTAAGTATGCCACGCGGTTTTACTCACCGCAACAAATAATTTAAGCTGCATGCGTTGTTACAACCATCTTATTTAGCATACTTTTCGTTTCTGCTCGGATTCTTAAAGCCATAGGTTTACGTTAAATAGTCTATAACCTTCCGTTATTTAGCTATCAGAGATAAAAATATTTTTTCACATCGTTATTGAGAGTGGCGCGATCAAACAAACATATTCTTCAATTTTATTTTATTAATATTGTCTTTATTTTATTAATATAGTCTTTATTTTATTTATATAATTAGTTACGGAACTGTTTCGGTGGGGCCTTGAGCCCCTTACCAACCCCCAAGATTTCGCCAATCCGTAGATGGGTAGATGAAAATGAAAATCCACAATCTCTGCCTTTGGGTTAAGGGTGTGAATATACATTATTTTTTTTTTCTTGCAAATGTCACTGTAAAATCGTAAATTTTTAATTTATGCGTACCCTTTAGACTTATGGGCGTGTTGTATATTTATATTTATTTTTTTATATAGCAGGTGTTACTTCTTCACTATAGTGCCTGTCCGCCGTCTCCCCCTCGGGCTCCAGCACGGGCCGCGCGAGTGGCCCGGCTATCTCCGGCTCTATCTCTTTGATTGCCTCCACCAGCTCGTGTGTCGTCTTGTATGACGCTATTGTTGACGATACGAAGTCCCTGAAACGTAACGATAACGTCACAACCAAAACGGCACACTTGGCCGTCTGGTCTCCGAGGGAATCCCGTCTGTTGGGATTTATTTATGTATTTTTAATTTTTTTTTAAATTAATTTACCTTTATTCTACAGAATTATCAATTAACAAATAAATTAAAAAATAAAATGTTGTCTTTCATGGCTGTTAATATCGAATATATTATAAAACAAAATACTCGTATTGTAAAATATAAATTTAAATGAATACGTTTCTCATTATTATAATTTATAAGGTAATTTTGTATAATTAAAGAGTTTCTACGGCGTAAAAAAGTGAAAATGAAGTAGAGAAGCTTCATTGATTCAAAGATTTTGAAGAAAAAAGATTTAATATAAGAATAATTTCATCTCTCTGCCCTTTTCCCACTTGCGTAGGGTCGGCACAGTATGTACTGCTCTTCCATATATCCTGGATTCTAATGTAGTGCAACTGCAACTAGTTTTGGCTATAGTTTTACGGCCGGCCGCCTGCCTGACGCCAACCCTCCTTAGGAATATATATATACTTATATAATGATATGACATTATAAAATAGCACAAAATACACTAAATTTGAATTGTATTGATTGGATTGATTCTTCCAGAAGTTGAGGGTTCTGCTGTAGCCTGCGCTCGAAGTTCAAGTGCTAATGTTACATATTGATTTGTTTTACAGAAGCAGCCCAACGTTTCGAGTCAGGTTCAATGGGTATTCCAATCTGTCCATAGTTGCAGTTCTGCTGCTGATCACATGCACCACCAATTTTGTTTTCCGCCCATAACTTATTCAGTATATCATTATCAAATAACAAACATTTATAAAATTTAAATAAATTAATTAAAAAATATTTAAGACATGTTTATGTCAAACGTCATATAACACATACAAAAATTTATAAGTTAAGAATAATTTAGTGATTGAAAATATAAAGCAAAACGAGCTGGCCCTGTAGATAAGACTAGAACGGGTCGGAGATATATGTAAGATATGTATGTAAGTATATGTAAGATGTATAGAGACGTATGTATAAATTCAAATGACAATTCTTGTCGTCGAAGCTTCATAAAACAAAATAAATATTATTACTCACTTGAAGTAGAAAGCTTTCACAAAAACCGAGGGTTGGTGCGGATGGCCGCACTTCTCGGGGCCGAAGCTCATGATCCCCATCAGTTGGTTCCTCTGCACCGCAGGAGCTCCAGCATCGAACTGTGCAAAAAAATATAAACCAACAGACGTCTACTGCCGTGATCCTTGAATTGTCAGAAAGGCTGGTCCCTTGCTATCTTCATTTCCAACTGCAGAATTGCTAAATCTAAATAATAGGGTCCAATAAATTCTTAAATGGCAGGCACGTATAAGACGCAACGTAGACATTCCGTAAGATGGACTGACGATCTGATCAAGGTTGCTGAATTTATTTGATGAAGGTGATAAGGGGGGGAATAGAATCACTGTCATAGATTAATATAGAAAGTATTGGTAGCAGTATTTTTGGTAGTAGTACAGACAACAAAAACGTACACATTTGTTGTAAAAACTTTTGAATTAGTCACCTATATAAATAAAAATCAATGTTTGTATATTGTCTGTAAAAAGTATATTTCATTTGCAATTGAATTTTTTGCAGTACGCTTTGATTTTTTAAAGATTGCTTTACGCTTGCCAAATGTCATAAACTAAATATATAAATAAAATAAACTAAAGCAGTTGATTATTATTAAAAATATTATAGTTCTATACTGACAAGACAAGCGTCTCTGCTGCCGTTTCTGAGCGAAGCGCAGAAAAAGTCAGGAGTGAACTGGAAGCCGTTGACGAGCTGGTAGGCGTCGATGCAGTAGTTACGCGTGCGCACCTTCAGCCGCGCCGTCAGGAGATCGGGCGTTTGATCTCTAAACGCTGTATCTCCCCCCTGGAAGGTCAAGGGAAGCCTTGAAAAGAAGAATCACATAGAGCTAAAGAATAATCATAACCTATATAAATATACCAAGAATTACTAAGCAAAACTGAACCCCATAGAATATGTATATAAAATATAAGTATTTACGAGTATGTTATTCGGGCATATTGAAAGGATGAATGAAGAGAGAATGACAAATCTATGTTGCCAAAGTGAGTGGCAGTGGGTACCAGCAAAACTTATATCGATCCGATTAGGGACATTCTAAATAAAGGCGATGTAACGAGTACCCATAACCGACGAGTATCCATGGGTAGATAGATATATGGATAAGTAGAGCGAGAGATAAATAGCCACCGCATGCCAACAAGGCATTAGCAACTCAATTGTTGTTGACAATGGTAATCACAACAACAAGTTGTTTGTTTCTTCTTTGAGAATACCAGATTAAAGTCATACATAGATTATTTGCATTCGAGCGATTGGAACCGTACCCTGGTGGCGCCCCATCCCGACACAGCGACGAAACTCTGCGCGAACGGCTCCTTGATACCGTCGTATATCTTCAGCAGATTGATGTAATCGTCGAATTCTACAAGGATAAGTTTTTTATGACTACTTTATTGGCATTTACAACTGTAAATACTATTTTCTCCGTGTGCTTCATTACTGAAGGTCGTGCTTGTCTTGATATGCCTTTACAGATGCGTCGGCCGGCTGCCTCCACGTCGCCCTGTCGTCGGCTTCTCTCAGGGCAGTCGGAATTAATACGGAGTAAATACTATATTACCTATACTATGATTTTATAATCTGAAAGATTGTCACTAAAAATGTAAAAAGAATTATTGTAATGCACTCATCAATATGCCTAAAAATACTTTTTTTTTTAACAAAACCAAAACAGACCACAAATTTGTATAATTCTTCCCTTTATTAAGGGATAAGAAATACAAAAAAAAAGCTTCATTTATAAAATGTTGGGTGGTCATGATAATGCTGACAATAACAACGTTTATATCACTTATAGCCACGGTATATTTAATTACAAATCCATTAAGCCCAAACAGGGCTTGTCTTAAGGATACCAATTTGTAAATTTTCGGTATCTTCGGAAACCAAAGTTCAACGCTATTCAGAATGAAATAGAACCTACTTGCGAATGAATTTTCAACAAAAAAAATGAAATCATCAGTTCAGAGGTAACAAACATGAAAAAATGAGAAAGTTCTCCTTTTTTTGAAGTCCGTAGACAACAGAGACAGGTCCTCCTGGATCTTGGGGTGGTACGATCGTACATACCAAGGTTCTCTGATAGCTTGAGGAGTGCGATGTCCGCGTGGGGCACGGGCTCCTCTTCGAACTTGGGGTGCCTCACGGCGCCGATAACGTCGAGCAGCACGCCGCCCTCGTGCGCCATCGCACTGCCGACGCGCACCTTCACGAACTCCCCCAGAGCCTTCAGCGGGGCCACGTGCAGAACACTTTTTGTAAATACAAAAAAATTTTTCGTTTTCATAGGCAGCCATGACTCTATAAGATTCGACATTATCTGTAGACTGAAATGTCTTTAAAGAAAAGACACGACTTTGCAGAAAAGAAAAACCATAAGCGGAGCTCGCCTCGCGCAATTTTTTTTTGTAGTAGCATTGTGAAGGAAGCAAGGGAAATCTTTTCTTAGGAAATCTCGGGTCCCTTAACCTTACTTGGAGATATTGAAATAAACAAAATTTACAGATTGTTTCCCGTTTAATTGACATTTGAGTTCCTGGCGTTTCGAGCTCTTTATAGTATTAATGATCCAGGACTATGAATTCCGTAAAGCGATGAAATCAACTTTAGAAGGTTTCCCTCCGATACCAAGGTACCTAATACTTACTAATTGAGACAGTGCGCGGCCGTCAGTACCCAATTAACATCTACTATCGTGCCGGCGCACCACAGTCTCCCGTTTATTATGATGGCCGCCATGTAGGGGTAGTTCTTAGTATCTGTCGCGTTCCCGCCCTTGATCCGCAGAGCCTCCCGGTTCTTCACCATGTACTCGTTGCGTATCCTGAGGCCCTTCTTACTCTTGCGCTTCAGAGGTCCATCTCGATTTCTCCTTCTTTCTATCTCTCTGTCACCTACTATGGTACCTTTGGTAATAGGAAAAGAGGACAGTGTGACATTTTTTGTTCTTTTAAGTGTTGTTTTTTTGTTTATGAATGATGACGACAAAATGATTTATTTTGTTGTAATAATTACAATTCGTAATCGTAATTATGTTAGAATGTCGACTTGTAAATAAGAATTCGTTTGCTTTTGACTTGCGATTGTTCCTGTTGCCAATATTTGTATTTCTAGCATATCGTAAGAAATAATTAATTATAAATATTACGGAAATTTAGGAGCAATTTATATTTTTTGGACTTCTCAATTCAATTTCTTCAAATTTTAGTTTTCAATTTCTGGCGACGACCTATTTGGTCAATTTAATTTCGATTGCAAAGATCACTTACCCATCGTTGCGCCTTCTATGGGATAGTCAACATCTTGGTCTGACTCAAAACTTAAATGAACAAACGCGAGAACTAAAAGAAATACAAACGTTGACATTGTAAATGGCGGGTACTGTACGTCTTACATAGTGAAATATCACATAATAACGTGTGATTTAAATTTGAAAAATTCAAGTGCACTTCTAACGTAAATTATATATAAAGTAAAATGATTTGTTATGTTGTTATGTTTGTTTGTCCACGATATACAAACTTTACAGGTGAAATTTATTAGACAGTGAAACGGATCGATAATTAGACGAGATTTGAAATTAATTTCAAGGACGCGTCACGTTTAGGCACATTACGTTACTCGAGAGAGAAAAAAGATACAATGCCCTGACGATAGAATTATACAGAATGACGCTCATGCGTTCTCTTTGTATGTACGCACTACGTACTCAAGCGTCCAGCTTGCTACAAATAATTAATTACTGCAAATACAAACTTGTATTGAACAAAAATAAATTTATATTTATACAAACGTAGTCATGAGTATATAGTTTGATTTGTAATAGAATCAGTTTTGTTTCGACATAACCCATAAGCCAGCGCCTTATCGAATTGCTGAAATACGTTCGGAAATATCAATAAGAAAACACAATAACCTCGAAAGCGACGATTGCATAGTGAAAATCGGGGTAGTGCAAAAGTTCCACTTCAAAAATCGCTTGTTGCAACAATTGCTAATTCCTATCCTACGGATATCAAAAGTGATAGGTAGGTAGGCAATGACAAGTCAACTTTAAAATGGGAAGCATATAAATAATGCAAGGAATATAGTTAATTTAAAATACTAATCAATCCCATGGCACTCTCTCAACAATAGATTAGTATGCTTCATACGATTCGATTGGTCATTCTATCAAATTGTGATGTTAGATTGCCACAAAAAGAATTAGAAAAATTACACCAAAATACGTAATAATTATGTAAGAAATATGGACGGTCCGGTTGGCGTTGTTGGTAAGATGCTTGCTTCTCACGCCGCAGGTCGTGGGTTCGATTCCCACCCACCCAGAACAATAATTGTGTGCATGAACATGTCTGTTCGTCTTGTGTCAGTGGTGTATTTATGTATTGTATGTATTTAAACATATATATAGAATACATATGATACTAGTAGTAATTTATAAAATCAATATGGCGGACTGGCTGTAACCTTTATGACACTCCGGGGTAGAATACGAATCGAATTAAATTTCACTTTACAAAATCTCTCAAGCCGTTGAATCGAGTTGAGCTGCTCTAGAAGGTTACAATGACATATGTAAATGCATAAAAACATACATACATACTCGTGGAAACATTAACTTCCATCTACGAAAATAAGAACGAAGCCGCGAACAACATCTAATG
>DWLR01004975.1:0-11452 GCA_018246295.1 Papilio alexanor hazarajatica | reverse complement strand
TATGGCACATTTCTCCCCAATGATGTTATCAATGGGGGAGGCCTATGTCCAGCAGTGGACGATCATAGGCTGAGATGATGATGTTTGTGGTACCAAACTGAATAACATTTTTAAACGGTATGTATGGTAAATATAAACGGTAATGTAACGTAACGCAAAATATTCAAGTAATGTTTATTAGTATACTTAGGTCCGATTCTTTTTCATCTCAACGTCAATATTTAGGAATAATCTATTAATCGATGTTGCTTATTTAACGAGAATGGGGATTGGAAACAAATAAAGCAAACGTAATGTTTATTTTCGTCTCAATTTAATACTCGTAACTCCAAAGCTTGTTTATATACGTCCAAATGGTTTTCGTACATTTGAAGAATACCATCATGTACTACCTATCCTTTTTCCACCAGTGTGGGGTTAGCACATTATGTACTTCTCTTCCATATCCCTCTGTCAGCGTCAAATCTGATAAACACATTATCCATCCATACTTTGTTCGGTCTTCCTGTCCCTTTGTTACCATCCATCTCAATTTTCTCATGCTTCTTAATGTCTTCGTCACTGGTGCAAATGTTCAGACTTTCTAATATACCTACAATTTTTTTAATGTTGTCCATTCTCTATGAAATATGGTTATTTGTATTGTTTATGATCGAAGATTAGGCATAGAAAAAGTTTGTTTTTTGTTTGAATGTGTGGTGGAATACTTATTAGTGCAGCATGTGGCTGTCAGCCGGCAGTGGCCACGCGCTGCGGCCGAGGTGGCCAGGTGTGGCCGCAGCTGACGCACCCCACATCTTGTTTGGACGTGTCGCCGCGTGCCAACTTTTACACATATTTCATCTGCCTCGTGACCTTATGAATCATACTAATATGAAATGTTTAGCTTATTATAATCGTTACGTGATGTAATGAAAAATTGAAACTGCTCGTAATAAAATTAAAGAAGTCGTATTTATAAAAATGTGCACAGTGATTTTTTATTCAGGTGTATTGAACAATTAACTTACTAGGTTAATTTATTTTATCTAAGACGAGCAAGGCTTATGAATATCGTCTAGATCATAGTTATCGTGTTAATAATTGAGGCGTTCAGTGCACAAATTGATTAACTCCATAAAACAAAAAAAATGAGAAATGCCATAAAATAATGTACATTGTTTTTTAAAATTTCCTTTATAATATAAATTAAAGTATACATTGTAGAATGCATACATACAGATATAGCTTTCATCTAATGGTATATAAAATCAATAAGAAAGATTAACAAATAAATAATTGTCAGTAATGTTACAATTTTTATATGCCTGTTGGAGTTAATCGATTTGGCAACTTAAAAAAAGTAATATAGTTAAATTCAGTCTTCAAATTTTTAGTTTTTATTACGAAAGTTTTAGAAAAAAGTTTTAAGTACATAATAACTATGTATTTTTATTACTGATTTCCATAAAAATGAATGTTGACAATTCTGTTATAATATATATTATTTGTAATTAATTCATCAGCAATATAAATAACAGACGTAACGAACAGACTGGTTGGCGCGGTTGGTAAGATGCCTTGCATTTAACGCCGCAGGTCGTGGGTTCGATTCCCACCCACGACAAACATTTGCGAGCATGAACATGTCTGTCTTGTGTCTGGATATTAAGACCACCGGAGGACGGGCAGCAGCATCCTTTTCTTAGTACGGTGAAACATACAGCGATCGCCAAGCCACTTGCCAAGCAATGCGATTATGGCACATTTCTACGGCACATTATAATGTTGAAAAGGCCAAAACTTATTATTGTAATACGGGTTATTACACTTTATTCTTAGTAATAATTAATTTGACTTCAGAAGTACTTAATCCTACGGCAATTAGACTGTAATAGACTAATTTATTTTACTTTAATTATGGTAAGACACTAAAAAGAAATCCGTTATGATTCCGCGCTTGCCAGTACATTTGAGTTGCGTTATTGAAACGATTTACATTAGAGAATGAAGTTAATCAAAATGGCTTCTGAAATAAATTACTTATTACTCAATGGCAAAAAAAAAAATTGCCGTGTAATGGTTTTAATCTTTATTATTCCGGAAAGTTATTACAAATATAAAAAGTTATGACTATATCGAGTGCTTTGACACTTGAGTTTAAGTTTTTCAAAAAGTGGAGTTAATCGATGTGTGCTCTGAACGGATGAATTACTACTACTTTACTTAAGTACTTACTTTACACAACTTAAATAAAACATACTCTAATTTATACATAACTTGAATATAAAATCTTGAATATAAAAAATAATAGGATTTATGAAAACAAAAATCAAGTCAACACGCGTCCTCTGAAATAATTTTTTTATCACCGAAGTGGAATCAATTATATTAGAATCGTTAGAAGGAATACACTTTTTTTAAGGCCATATCAGTTTGGAAGTGCCCCTGGATCATTATACAAAACAGATGTGCGAATTAGAAATTCGCGTGTAATCTGTACTAGTTAGTTATTGGCACGTAGTGGTTGTACGAATGTCATCGAACAAAGTGTGAGGGATTTGAAGCTCTGTCGTTATG
This sequence comes from Papilio alexanor hazarajatica, assembly GCA_018246295.1. Classification (NCBI taxonomy): domain Eukaryota; kingdom Metazoa; phylum Arthropoda; class Insecta; order Lepidoptera; family Papilionidae; genus Papilio; species Papilio alexanor. The sequence continues at coordinate 8,893 of DWLR01004975.1, read as the reverse complement.
AATGGTACCGAAACAGCCATAGGAATTATTCCAGTTTATGAAGTACTCTCCGTCGTATACACGGTTTACATTTTAACTGAATATTTCTTGACTGCTTAATTTGATAAAATGCCGAAGTTTTACGTTTTAACTGTTGTGAACGTGAAATTAAATAAAAATAATGTGTTTGACAAGGTTCACATTCGTGTAATCAGTTGCCGCCAGCAATATTTATATGGTAATGGATTCAAATCCACACTTTAGGTCGTAGATTGGAATATCTAGAAGAACATACAACTTTGCTTGCGAATTTCAACTGTTATCGTTATTTAACAATGAGAGGAAAATGGGTATGAGGTTCAAATGGTATCAACTCTTACTTATTTTCTTTGTTTAGGTTAATCCTTGAATTTACATAAAACCCGTATTACGTTTTTACATTAAATTAATATTAAATCAATTTTTTTAAGATTATATTATACTATCACTGTATTCATCACTGCCAACTGTATTTCATTTGTGGTAATGATGACGTGAATTCTGTGATATTTTTCCGTTAAAATATAAAAAAATAATAATAACGCAAAATCCTGATGGCAAATTGTATAAAGCGAAACTCGACCACAGTGTCTTGCAATTGCAATTATAAAAGAAATCGTAAGTTCTGTTAAACGTGACATTTTCGCTCAGCGCTGAATAAGAATTCTATATAAATTATGAATGAAAGAAACTCTTAGCTTTTGTGTGACACATCCTGTGTCATTGTTGTCGTTACCTGCCGTCCCTTTTGCTCTTTTGTAGTAAAATTAGTTTTCTACCTGACGTTCCTTACGGACGTGATAATAACAAAAAGATGTGTGCTATAACAATCGAAGAGGTTTCATGCGGCTCTATGACTTAACCGTTCGATCCCGAGCATTGTTAAATCGCCGTCCGGTATCAATACCACCGCCCCACCACCACGCCGGCTCAGGTATTTATGAATGAACGTGACGGCCTGGTGCACCGCGGTCACCGCCAGGTAGAAAATTATACTTTTGGAATTCTTTCAACACACCGAGTGGTGCTACTCAGTTCGGTGGCCGAAGGAGGATAAGCCGCAGAGCGGGGCGCGACGCGAGCGGGGTGGCGGGGGCGCCCACGACGCGCATGCGTCGAGTTCTTTTCACTGAGGCAATCCCTCCCTCTCAGTTTATTCACGACCGCCGGACGTGGATACCGTGTCGTCATGTATCGTGCGCCAACTTTCTCGAGTAGTGATGTGATACGGTATCGCTGCGTACGGATGCGACTTCGCTAAATGTACTCGATTGTTTAAACTGTGCGAATAATGTGTTAAAAAGTTGAGGTATTTGTGTGAAAGTTTAATATTGAACAAAGTTGTGCAAAAACCAAAATGAAGTGGCTAATAGTGTTGGTAAACGTTATGGTTTGGGGAACAATTTTGGCCGGATTCGCTCCGCCTGGATCGTGCCCTCCAGTGTGTGCTTGCAAATGGAAGGGTGGCAAACAAACAGTGGAATGTGTCGACCGGGCTCTCATTACGGTGCCGGAGCCCGTCGATCCCGCTACTCAAGTGCTGGACCTTTCAGGAAATAATTTGCAAATTCTCCCCCAGGAAGCCTTCGCTAGAACGGGACTTGTTAATTTACAGCGAGTATACTTACGTAGTTGCAATATTGGCCAAATAAACGATCGGGCTTTTAAGGGACTTACTAATTTGGTAGAATTAGACCTGTCTCACAATTTACTTACGCAAGTACCGTCGAACAGCTTCAAAGACGCCCCCTTTCTTCGAGATTTAACTTTAAGTCACAATCCCATAATAAAAATACATTCGGATGCTTTGAACAGCCTCGGGAGTATCGTCAAGCTTGATTTATCTAAATGCGATATTAGAGATATCGCTTCCGACTCATTCAGAAATTTACGGTCCCTAGAATCTTTGAAGTTGAACCACAACAATCTCCGGGACTTACCGTTAAGTTCTCTCGAGAAATTGGAGAAACTTCGAGTTATAGATTTATCTGACAATCCTTGGACTTGTGACTGTCGTTTACGAGATTTAAAGATGTGGCTGGCGAAACATAAGCTGCTTTCGACTCCGACATGTTCGTCTCCTGCGAGATTGACTAATAAGCTATTTTCGGAATTAACAATAGAAGAGTTTGCGTGCAAACCAGAAATCTTACCAAATACTAGAAACGTGGTAGCAAGAATTGGAGAAAACGCGACTGTAGTTTGTAAGACGGAAGGCGTGCCGAGCGCGAATGTTAATTGGTATTGGAATGGCCGATTATTACAAAATGGAAGTAGCTTTAATAATCACCAGAAAATTATTATACTCGAAGAGGGAGAATTAAAAAAGAAATCTTCTTTGATTCTTACAAATGTACAAGAGTCGGATTCGATCGAGTTCTACTGTGTAGCAGAAAACAAAGGTGGCAACGCGGAAGCCAACTTCACGGTACATGTTTCCCAGATAGCAGGAATGGCATTATTAGACAGCGCACAAATTGCGAGTCTGGGAGCCGCATTGTTCTTGCTTATTGTTGTAATTTCCCTCGGTTTACTTATAACATTTGTAAGGTTTCGTCCTTCTCCATCTTGTGAAAGTAAAACTCCTAACACATTGGACAGAGTCGTGTCAGGAAATGAAGTACATCCTGCGGCAAATGACAGACCGCATGTAGCCGTTTTGGCCAATAGACAGGAATCTCCAAATTATAATGACGTCAAACGCAATCCAGTGGTGAAGCCCCCGCGCGTCGGTGACATGCCGTACACCACCAACCACTATGAAGGACGAGGCAGTATCGTAACGGCCGGAGGGCCTGTAATGGTTTCGCCGACTATCTCTGCTGGCATCGATCCTGACTTAATCAACGACACTCGACCGGACAGTGCCGCTAGACCTGGAAGCGGCGAATATGCTCGAGAAACTTCCGACTCATTATATCCGTCAGGTCTTTGGGAGCAAATGAAAATGAACCAGGCGAGCAGTTTGGCAAGAGCAGTGAGTACTGCGCTTCCTAGTTATTACACAGATAGGACTCCTATAATAGAAAATTCTAGCGTTAACGGTTCGCAAGAAGAATTGGGTTATATGAGTAGGACTTTTCCGCGTTCACATGCAATGACAGGAGTGGCTACGGCTCCGATAGATTCGTCATATCCTCCCGACTACGGGCTGCCGGCCACGGCCGGCGCGACGGGCGCGCGCACTCTTCGCGTTTGGCAACGCGCGCCCCCTGTGCTGCCGCCAGTATCGGCTCTAAAGCGCGTGCTTACCATAACCAGACCTGCGACAGAAGACGGCTTTCACGATGGCTGTGCTACAGATGTTTGAATATTATGACATTGTATAAAATTAAATCATAATTTGTTCAAATGTAAATATTAAATGTATACATGATTATTATGGCGCGTGTAACCTATACGTACCTACTAAGCTGATTAGTTATTGTTAGCGTAATAGTTTTTGTATTATATAAATTATTATTTAGATAATTAGAGGAAAGTTTCATTGGGTCCTAATGTTTGAGGAATCCGCGACTGATTAGATGATGGAAGTAAGTGTAAATTTATCGTTATACGGAACGGTATTATCTTGATCGCCAAATAAATAAATTATAAATATACAAATTATAATTGTATCCTAAATGTTGAACCTAGGTATGGACGAGTTTAAGAGAAGAAATAAATGGAAACAAGTTATCCAAAGACATTTTTCCAGTGAGGTTAAGTAACCCGTAATAATTGTTGTAATGCACGATGAATGTTATTCGATGTATGATGATGTATGTCAAACTGTGTTAAAAAAAAAAGAATATTAGCAAAGTGAGAAATAAACATGGCGATTAAACTGTATAACTTTGTTTAAATGGTCCAATCCTATCCAAAACTTATCTGCTTGATTATAAGAGTTTATACTGAATATTCCATCATATTATTTATATACAAAGTAACCAAATATAAAATATAATAATATTTTAGAAGTTCTTAACGCATTACTCTTAACAGAGTTTTATATCTATAAAACATAGTTCGTTATTGTTTTAGACCTAAATAAGAATTTCTTCAGTGAATGTAAAGCAAACTATTTTTCTACATGTAGCATGGAGAAATAGTGGCTGATTGTCGGTTCAAATCTTGGAAGACGATAAGTACTAAATTATTTTTCCGTACACACACAATTTCCTCAGCCTCTTCACTTACTGCAATTCCTTTTTATAGCAGAAGTTAGCAAACAAGCAGCAGGTCATTTCACACAGACCTCTACCCATAGGCATATGTAAGCAAGAAAGCATTTTTAGGATATTGTAAACACCAACCTTGGAAATATACGCTATAGTTAATTTTGTTTGCATTTTTATTTATGAAGTTACGTTATGTTTAAAAAGTCATTAAAGGTAAAGAAGTAAAGATCACAATGGCATCATTTTATATTGTAATAAATGTTAACGCAAGATGTTTTCAAAGGTTTGCTGGCTATAAAAATAAAATTTCTTTTTTTATGATGCATACCTAAAGATATTAACAATAACCTCGTTAAACATTTAACTACGGAACTAAGATACAGTAGCTTAGTTTAATATTTTGATGTTAAAGACTGGGTAAATAAACAAAAATTAAACATGACTGCCAAAATTTATTATAAATATTATATATATTTTATATATATTATAAATATTTCCGTTTTGATTTTTAATTGCGTGCAGTGTGGGTTATATAGGTATATTTTTATACCTATCGGGATATATATATATATATATATAATAATAATAATATTCTAGGACATTATTTACACAAGGCCATTCCCAAACTAAGCGGAGCTTGTGCTATGGAAACCAGATAACTGATATACTACATATATACATATATAGATAACTACATCCGGACACAGGACAAACAGACATGAAAATGTACATAAATATTAAAGTATTATTATTAATAAATACATAAGTATTTTTGTTGCGGTTTACGCTCACAAATAAATATCCATTAACATCTATATGCTGAATAATAATAAATGCGGCAAAAAATATTGTTCACACATTAGAAAAGGGTAGACAGATATAGAAATTACTAGCTTCCCCTATATGTAAAGTTTGTAAAACTCGAGTATGCCTTGACGTATCAATTTCTAAATTAAATTGACTGATTGATTGATTGACCTACGGCATAATGGTTGGACATTCTAACCATCAGAGTATGGAGTCTTCGCATGTGTTACGGTAAGAAATAATTTTTAATATAAATAAATCACAAGTACAAACACGAGTGTATCGAGCCCTATGAAAGTCCATAAGGGGAGGTTAAGATTACGGAATACGTTATGTTCGACACCGACACGTCACCTCTTGCATCGCACAACTATCACATCACATGTAAATAGGCTGGTTCGTTACTACGTATTTTAATATCGCCCTACTGCTCATTCGATTAGAAACTTATTTTAAACTATATCAAAATACTTTTGTGTTCATTTTTACCTCTTTTACTCTATTAAAATATATTTATGTTTGTTGTACATGGTAAGTTAAAATAGATACGCTAGCATAAGTTCTGTTTGAAGACAATGAGTCATTAGAGCCTTTTTATTGCTCAACATTTTTAGACATTACGACATTGAATGATGCGAAAGCTCGAAGCGTCAGCAATTGTCCCTAATAAAAATCGTCGAAACTCACAAATTTTAAACAGCAGCCATAACTCGGTGTAATGAATGGAATTGTATCGTCGCTTCATTGAAGTCATCAAGCTGGTCGCAGTCGCGGTAAAAAAATATAGGGTCGTTCCGTCGGTCCCGAGCTCCGAAGAAACCGGTTAGCGCTATTTCATTTCCGCTCAATTCAGTCTTTTTTATTACAAAAAAACCGAAACCCTAAGCGAGTTCAATGGAATCGAGCTTGAAGCGTGAAGTTAGTGGTCAAATAAAATAAAACAAGTTTTAAAAAGAAGATGGTCTATGAACGAGCGGAAGTAGGCTTTCGTAATACTACTTTGTTGTAGCTTCTATGAGATTTGATGTTGTCAATGTCTAATTTGTAGTGGAAAAAATAACTTTTCTACTGCCTTTTCGTATTTTAAAATAAAATAAGCATACCATTTGGAAACTGTTAATACCTAACAAAGTGAATTAATTTTGTAGTCGATACCAATTTCATTCAATACCAATCAACGATTAGAAAAAAAAAATGTTAGGGTTGATCGATTATTCTTCCTAATGCCAAATTTATGCCACAAGTCATGCCACAGTTACTCCAACCTGTGTTCGTCGTGACACAGATTAATTTCAGTTTTGCACTTTAATATTGTAAGAAATATCACCAACATAATACTTTAAATAAATTAGCATTAAAATGCAGGTGAAAAAAATACGTCTATTAATTTTAGAGTTTACTGTTTAAAACAAACAAATCGTTTCTTGATATAGATAAGATTCTTTTGTACCAATGAATATATAGAGTAAATGATGATTTATATTTCATTAAGACAAGTAATGGTTATTAGTGCAAAACATCAGAAAAAGTTTAGTAAATTTATATTACATTTTATTTATTTAAAATAAGATATCTTTATTATTATTATTTGATTAATATTTCTTTAAAACAAACAATGGTCATTAGCGATAAAACAATAGAAAAAAATATTTAATAGTTTCACAATTAATAGTATATATTTTTTAGATATAATGAAGCGGTGCTTGAAAAAGGAAAATCCTGTGCTATAAGCACTGGCGAAGTGTATTCGTGCTGATAACATAAATCTCAATAACTTAGTCCATTGGCCTGCTTTTGTATCAAAATCGATCGTACCTTGTGCAAAGAGGACCATCGATTGTGCTAGTGGTTTTGTACAATAAAATATCGGTGTGATATATTATATACGCATGATCATTGACTTCTGAGAAACCTAAAAAAAATCATCGGCACTTTTTTAAATATCTGCAAATGCTAAAAAAATTGTTTTTGTTCATTTTAAATGTTGTAACTTAGTTATATGAGGCAAAGTTTTAAAATATGCTATACTATCAAAAAGGATATCAGGAGAAAGGATATAAGGAGAAGAAACATAACTGAACATTTAAGTGAACCTATGATAATAATCCGTCTTTACTATTGACGTAAAAAAGGACAGGTCCAGGTACCCATTATTAAAATTAAACTTATTTTAACAAAGAATATTGGATGTTCCAAGATGCGTTGTAAATTTGGTCTTTAAATATTTCGTTACTTTACAGGTTGTTGGTAAAAGAAACGGTGACACGGTTCACTAGGTGATAAAAATAGAATTATAAATATTATTAGTAGGTGCAATCTAAATAAATATTTGATGAATAATGTCATCATCATCTACCTGCCCTTTTCCCACTTCCGTAGGGTCGGCACAGTATGTACTACTCCATATATCCTGGACTCTACTATAGTCCATACTGTAACTGATTTAACAAAAAACGTTCACTGCTGGGCATAGGCCATTCTTATAAATCGGAAGACGGTTGTCACCCTCATTCAGTATACTCATCAAATATCAGATCGGGCCATTTTTTTTTGAAAGGCTTATCAACACCGTCGTCTTAGGAAGCTGCCACTCCAGAACCCCTCGGGCTTTATCAGCTGTTCGTTGTAAGTGAATATGTCCAACCCATTGCTATTTAAGTTTAGTAGTTCTTCGGCTAAGACAAGGAAATCTCATTTTCTATTGAATATTTTCCTCACCTTGTTAGAATAAGACTTTCTTAAATAAATATTTAAATTTATTAATTACAAGTACATGACTGACATAGTGCACAAAATAAATCCACCATCAAGAAAACGCACATAAAACTTTCGCACGAGTTTACATTTATACAATTACTCCAAAACATACACGATCTCGCTTTCCTTTTATAAAGTGACTAATTAACTTTCACTAACAACAGTAAAATGAGCCAAATAATATCGTTAGTTTTGTGTAAGGTGTTTCTTATTGTTATGTGCGATCTTTGTAATAAATCAGCGATGTTATACTTTAAATATGATCTTTATTTCAAGAAAAATTAACAATGATATCTTTAAATTACAAACTAGAATATACTTATGCAAAAATTTTATTACTAAAATTTTATACAAATTACTATTTTTTTTAACTAAGTAACTTATTGGCGGTAACTGCTAAAAATTCTTTACCTTCCGTGCTAGTGTTACGGCAAGATAAGGATTCTCGCACAGGAATACCAACTTTATTCTTATTGAAATAAGGTCAGTTTTCGACAGAATAGTGCACCAATGAGTTTGGCATAAACAAGTAGTACATCAAAAAGTAGATAAATCGGACAACTGTACTGATTCTACTCTTCCAATGTCTTTTTGCAGACAAATCTCGTCATATTTTTTAGGGATTTGACTTTACTTATGCGATTATAAAGTAATGGGGCCAAAAAGTACGAAAAACCCCGAGCGAAAGTAGTATTACATAATGGAACTTCATAGATATGATGTGATCTAATAAATTTATACTACGCCTTAAGCAAGAGTGTTGTTTCAGAAGAATGCTTTTAATGTAATGTTGACGAATTATACTTAAAATTGAAACGATCTATGCAATATAATTAATTGTTAATTACTTTTTCACTTAAATTTACCACTTGAAAGTGTTTAGCGAAAGAAATTACCATTTCATTATTATAACTTTCTTTCATTGCATAAATCATGAAACGTCATTGTCAAAGAAATACTAACGGTGGCAAACGATATTTCCTAATCGATATGACTTTTTTAACGGCCGACAACATGGCTGAACCTTTTCCCATGTTATTAAATTTTATAAACAAGGGTATTTCTTAACGTTGGCTGAAAGCATTCCCCAATGCAATTTTTAAATACCTGTTCATAATTATCAATATATATATATATATATATATATATAT
>DWLR01004974.1:0-11453 GCA_018246295.1 Papilio alexanor hazarajatica | reverse complement strand
ACCGTACTAAGAAAAGGACGCTGCTGCCCGTCCTCCGGTGGTCTTTACATCCAGACACAAGACAAACAGACATGTTCGTGCACACAAATGTTTGTCTTGGGTGGGAATCGAACCCACAACCTGCGGCGCGACAGGCAAGTGTCTTTGCCACTGCGCCAACCGGTCAGTCCGCAGATAGATAGTTTACTTTCATGTTATAGCGTAAAAAGAAATGACAAATTTGCTAGGTAAAATGTAAATTACGATCGATACCTCTACCTTGTTTAATTTAAGAGTCGAAATAGAAACATCATAATTTTATTCAATCGGGGATGTTGTTACCTAATAAGACGAAATTAATCGTTAACACTTATTGGACAACACTGTATAGGGCCCGGATTCACTGCAACAGCCTTCTTCTTCGCTATTACATTTCCGTATTAAAACTTAATAGAGATTAGTATCTCTATTAAGTATCCATTGAAGTTTAGTAACTTCAATGGATAAAATACATCGAGAACAGAATATTACAAACAATTATTATACCTGTGTTTTCCTAACATAACTATGTGTTAAATATCATTATTCGATTAATTCTTAATTAGATCCTAGTTACAATAAACAATTAGGTAAATAATAACACAACAAATGAACGTTTGAATTTCTCACAACTGTCCACATCGAAAGCCATAAATAAACTACGCATTGTTTAATAGTTGTTACTATAAAACCAATATTGTATTAAAGAGTACAATCGTTGTTTATATTTACGGTTGCTCGCACAATAGTCTGTCGGCGATCGGGGGGCTATTATGTCATATTTGTTCTATATATCTTTTGTACGGAGGGCGACGCAGCACAGACAACAATTTGTCATAAAATAAAAAGATTTATCGCCCGATACGTGTACAATGCGAACAGCCACTCTTTAAAGACCGTTACTCTTCCCTTTTACGGTGTCAAATAAAATGTGTATGAACAAACAGTAATATCGCGCTGAAGACAACGGCTTTGTTTTCGATCTCTGCTCCGCGCAGTGATGCAATGTTTAATGTCACTGAGTAACGATTAATAAATTATAATTAACTTAGTTATAATAAAATAAAAACAGTAAGGTGATTAACTTCATATTTCACCTAACAAATCCAACCCAATTATAAATAGTATACTTTTTAGACTTGACTTTTTGACTGACCGGTTGGCGCAGTGGCAAGACACTTGCCTTTCGTGGGTTCGATTCCCACACAGGACAAACGTTTGTGTGCATGAACATGTCTGTTTGTCTTGATGTAAAGACCACCCGAGGACGGGCAGCAGCGTTCTCTTCTCAGTACGGTGGAACATACTGCGATCGTCAACCCGCCTGCCAAGCGTGGCGATTACGGCACTTTTCCCCACAATGGTGCTATCAATGGGGGAAGCCTGTGTCCAGCAGTGGACGATCATAGGCTGAGGTAGGTAGGTACTTTTTAGACCTTAAATGTTTCACCCCTATTGCCTAAATACTTTGCTCATGGTAAAATATTTTTATCAGCGATATTCTAGGACGAGTTCATGACCAGTACTAATTACTATAAATCTGATCATCGATTGTATAAAGGGGATAAACATAAGATAAAAGCAAATCACTATTAAACTCCACATTGAGATAATTTATAATAATACACGCCTTAAGAAAGAATTCATTGACAACAAATAATAATTGCGTAAATTTAAAACACTGTTATGTAATATATCGTACATTTAGAAAACAATGTTTTAAATCTATGCAGTGCTATATCATATCGAGATCATCTCAACGGCATTTGAATTTTCTACCGATACACCACTACTATTAATACTAATATCTCACTGTACTAATAGTGTGTAGAATTGTTTGATGAAACTTCGGTGATGTGTAAAATTTATTAATATATCTCATTCATACAGTGTGGGTACCAACCAATTTGAGACCGCCGAAGGGGTAAAGACAGTGGTCCAAATGACCACAGCGCTGTGACAGATGGTCGGCCGGCGAGTCGCGGCGGAAGGGTTGGCATCTGCCACAATCAATCACATATCCGCCGATACTGTTTGTTTGTTCTATTGACTTTTTGTTTGCCGATATATCAGTTTGTTTCTCATTGACTTGTCCAGCCGTTATTGTCGCGAGAGTAATGAAAGGGGGAATACCAGAGATTTATTTTTGTTAATGATGTTCTTAACAATTGTTGTATCGTTAAAATAAATGATTTGCTCTTAAATGTTTAGTTTGTTTGACTCGAAAACGTTTAGAACTCGAAAACAGACAATAACTAACATTTATCTACTTTAAAAAAAAAGTTATTCTTAAGGTGTTGTCCTAGCTACTTCCATTTAGAAATAAATTCCAACTTAGGTATATAATTAATAGATAATAAATGATACGCTACAAAGATCTTAAATCATTTAACTTCTTAAACATAAATAAAAGACTTTAACAAATTTTCCGGTAAATCAAAACTAATCCCCGATACAAATAACTCAAGTAAAAACACCGTAGCCATGTGCGCGGGCTATTACACTTTGTCATCGGCAATTAGTGAGAGCGAAACTAAACAATTTATAAAGTTTAGTCGGGAGCATACCTCGAGACATGTGACACTCATTCCGAACGCCCGTTAACAAATTAAACTAATTCGTTTTGTTATTCTAATAGCACTTCCCAGTGTTTCGGAGCCGGGCGTTATTTTGACAAAATTTATTACTACCACGCCTCCCTTTGATGGTTTTTCCCTGGATTCGAACGCGGGGCGGATGCCACGACATCTGTCGTATAGGGAACGCTGTCACGCCCTTCGCGAAACAACATGAATTTGATAAAAAAATACAGTCTCTGATTTTACCGCTTCGCTCTTTAACTATGTAATACACATCTATTTAAAGAAACTAATAAAACCTCGCGAAGTTCTTTGTTCACGGAAGTGCTCTCGCACATATCTGCAGTCTCGCATGTGATGGCGATGGCCCTTATAAATGTAGTAAGAAAGGTTTATCATTACTAACAATTTTCATCAAAAGAAGAGTGAATAGGCTAACACTAAACTGGTCCGTAACATCCCGCGATCACATCACGTCATATGGGATTATTGTCAAGCATTATTTATTATATTTGCATGATGTAAAAAAACAATAGAACTATCAGTCCCAAAACAAAAAAAAACCTACCACTAATGGGATACGAGCATTTGTTTTTTAATTAAATATAGCGGATAATGAACAAGATATTATATAAAATATTGTACCTTTGATTTGATATGTTTACAGTTCGAAAGTGATGTAAAATATTTTAATATCGTAATCACTTTTTTTATACAAGAAGGTGGAAAACGAGTAAGCGGTCCATTGTGTCACCGCTACCCATTCATTCATTCACATCAGTTTCAGATGGATTTCAAATGGAATTTCCTTCTCCTTTCCATCCCATTCCCTGTCAAATCCTCTTCCTCTTCCCAACCTTTCCTTATAATAAAAGTGTGGCTTTTCGCTATTGGGGCAGAGGATAAGAACTGGGCCTCGGTCACCTCACTCATCAGCCAAAACGCAGAAAACTTCTATTTCACGCCTGTCTTCTATGAGGCCGTGGTATTTCATCAATTGGTCCGGGCCATTCGTTGCTCTACCACTGTTATTTTTTATTTGTAATTGGGTTTCAATCAAAAAATTAAATTAAGTTCATAATCAAGAAGTCCAGTATAAAATTATCGAACTTGTAAACATCACACATCTTTTTTTTTTAATTGCTCTGCCTTTTTGTGGGAAAACGTCATCAAAGCGAAGCGACAACACCGGGCGTCAGACACTCATGTTCAGGCCCACGTTGCCAATTTTTTCCTAACTCAAAAAAAAAAAATAGTCTATAGTAAGGTCGGGCCGCCGCAACCGACAGACAGTGTGGCACCAGGTTTTTGTGTCAATAAATCAAGACCACTTAAAAGTGTCGCCACAGCTGCATATGTCAAACTGTGTTAAACTGTAGGCCTGTGACATTTTTTTTTTTTTTAATTAAATTAGCATTGACACGATGCAATAGATAAACTGTGAAATAACTTTATTAACTACATATTTTTGATTAATAATGCTTATTTAGGTCTAATTAAGCGTTTCAATCTAGTTGATACATAACGAATTGATGTTAAAGTTCCAAAATGTCTTCTTATTGCGTGTCTTAAGAAATGCTTGTGCATGAGATCTGAGTTCCATGACGTCACATTGAAGTGCTCGTACAGTGTACAAGAAAATGTTATATCTTAAAATAGTCTGCCAATACTAACAATCATTGTAAAGTTTTGTCGCTCGCTGTACAAGCCGTGCGGGAAGGCAAGATGTAAGATGTCAGGAGTGCGGCATTCCACGCAAGTCGCAAGTCTTATATTTTCGAGTAAGCATTGGATTGCTACTTTCTGTAATAATTATCTACAAGTATTACAACCTGTAAGATATAGAGTAAACTGAACAAAATAACAATAAAGTTAAATTTTTAATAAGACTTATTGAGTGTTTTTGCGTGCGCTGCGTAGTTACACGAAAGTAATGTAAATTAAATTATTTTCTTTTCAGCAGTCCTATAAAAATAACAGCGACACCATAGATTTTAGTTATGAAATCTTTTATACTATATAAGTTAACCATAAATATGTTTAAAATAGAAATTATTTTTATTTCAAAACGAATACTTTATCTCTTCCGGTATTTAAAGATAAATTTTGTCTTTTTTACTCAGTAATTTGACGAATAATTAATTATAAGTTACAATGATGAGCATATTTTTACCGGCGTTCTGCTTGAACTGTGTGAACAAAGTTACTGTAAAGTGCTAGTTTAGCTAGGGAGGGATCACTGATGGCTATGAACATCCGCAACACCAGAGGAACTGCAGATGTGTTGCCGGCCTTAGCGAAAGATAAAGCAGTGGAAGGTGGAAGTAGTCACAAATTTAACAAATATGACAGGCAAAAGGCAAAGCAAAAGATAGCTGAGGAGAAGGCTGCAAAGAAGCAGATGCAAGAAATAAGTAAAATTTACAAGCCCGGTGAATATATGAAGTACATGCAAGTGGAGGTGCAACCATCTTTCTTGGAGAGGTGGTGGGTGACGTTGAGCGCGAAGTGTCCGCCAGTGGTGCAAAGACCATAACTTCTTTAGACTTCTTTGATCCTGGCCTGATGCTGTGGAAGCGGAATGTACAGACATTGTTTTTTAAAGATGGACAATTAGATATGACACCTCGGCACGAAGGCAGCGACCGTGGGCTGTATGTGATTATGGCAGCGGAGGCCGCACAGTTCTTCTGTAAACACGTTCCCTCTGTCAGCGAGATGATTTACACCGGGTGAAGCTGACACAATATATTCGGCGAACAAGAATATTTACAAAGGAATAGGAAAGAAAACAAGAGGAAACACCCGGGTTATGACTGAAGTGGACTTGGAAATGGTTATCGCAGATCTATTAGTCAGTAAGGGCAGTGATGCAGTCCTCGTGAATCAAGCCAACGAGCTTGCCTTTATTATTGTGCAGTTCACTAAAGCGAGAGCCGAAGCGCCGTATAAGCAGTTAAAACGCGCTTGTGACGAGCACGCGGATTGTTACATGCGCGGTGAGAACAAGAAATGCGTTGCGGTGGATATGGATGGTAATGGATTGAGTTGTCTATGGCAGCAGATGCTAGCGGTGTTGCCACAAAGCAGTCTTGAGACATCACACGCTCTGTGAGCACAGTACAAACTGCCGTTGGAATTGTATGAGACTGAGAGAGAAATTGTGTGAAGACAGTAGCTGACTTAGGTGTAACACGCTGGGCAGTCCCGGGGAGTAGAGCACGGCGCATTGGACCCGAGTTTGCCATGAAATTACACACTCTATTGACAGCTGAAGACGGAAATACTTTAATCGAATAATTTTGTGAATTTAAATGGGTACAATTCATTGACATAAATATTTTGATTTATTTTAAATAAAGAGATGTAATTTACAGACAAAAATAATAACATTTTACAGGAAATTACACTCTCTTGACAGCTGAGGTCAGAAATACTTTAATCGAATAATTTTGTGTATTTAAATGGGTACATGGGTCATGGGTTTTTTTACAATACATCAGAATGTAAGATCTATGATAATATATCGGAAAACAAGATCTGGAATTGTATTATCTATAGTATATATATATAGTTTTGAATATAGAAATGTTGTTTGAACTGTGTCTCCCAATCAATAAAATAAACGCCTGAAAACACCTAAAGTAATCAGTAAAAGAATCGCTCCCAAAAATTTATCAATATCATATTTTATCTCTTACCATTTTTAAAGACAGCGCAAGATTGTATAGCGATTCTTTTACTGATTGCTTAAGGTGATTTCAGGCGTTTATTTTATTGATTTTTGTTACAATGGGAGAATGGGAGTCACAGTTCAAACAATATTTCTATATCCAAAACTATTAATAGAATAAGAAAATGAAGTTGTGCAATGACCTGTCTTGTGTTCTTTAAATTAATTCTAATTTGCAAAAAGAAATATGGCGCTACATAAATCTAGGAAAACCTAAATCTTCACTCAGCAATAGAAATATTTTCGAAAGCCTACGATTTCTAGAGCAACTATGTGTATTAGTACCGTAAGGCCGGTACTTTTCAATCCCAGTGTTAACAGATAGAGCTGCATTTACAGCACGTATAAATTTGGAGCTCTGGTAATAACCAAAATAGACCTGGCTCAAACTACTAGTTCATTTAGGAACTTATTCGTCGCCACTATACGCTCATATATTATGTGTTTGTTTTTACTTTAAAAAAGTATAATGTAGCTCTATGTGTATTTATGTAATCTAGTTGTGTAATAATGCTTTTTTTCTTTTTTATTCCAGATGGCTTCTTTGCTTCTTACTTTTTCATTTATCCTACATATTTAAACTGTTTACGATATAGAAAACTATTGATGATGTGTAAAATGTTATACAAGTGACATATCCAGTACAGCCACCGAACACTGGATAAGCATGGGATGTTTGTAGTTAGCGTGGCGCGTCGTCGGTCAGATTTAGACGCGTCGAGATAAACTTGATAATCTCGCCCGCTACACGAACTAACGAAACAAATATTTGTTTGGGTCTCGTGCTCCGGACAAATTCCCCTCCGGTCGCGATAGTTACACGTCCTAAATAATAAAAAACAAACAAGCTATTTGACAACAATCCTTAACGGATTTGAATTTGTTCGTGACTGAGTTTTGGCTATCAAAATCATATATTTCATTTAATTGGTTTAAATAAAATATATGATTTAGTCCTGCCGCCAAAAATATTCGTGTGTATTACACGCGTACATGTACATCCACATTAAACCGAAAATGTATTATACATCAATCTGAATATTTTTATAAATGAGCCGACCAAAAACTACTATATTTTTATTAGTCCGTGTGAAGTCTAAATTCGTTTTAGTTGTGAGTAAATGTTGCCATAGTATTACCTATCGAGGTACTTACGTTATGGCAACATTGCCACTTCTCTTGGGATATCGTTATGTGAGACTCAAATATATGTATTAGACTCAACTGGGCAATAATATCTCCATCAGTATTTATAGAATCTGTTGCGATGTAGCCGTACCTTTATTAGAAAGTACATTTTCCGAGTACACCGGGTGAAACAGTACACTGCTATATGTCCTTAGAACATTAAGCTGCGGTAATCATTTTTAAAAACTCTGAAAAATGTCTAGATCAAATCCTTGTAAAGTAAATATCAATCTTTAATAAACCTTAAACAAGGATTTTTAAGAGTCTAGTGTAGTTGAATCCTCGCATTATTGAAAGGAAAAGCATCGGGATTTCGCAATAAGCTCGCTTCGATCTCACATAATTAGTTTCGCGTTTTTTCCTCAAAGAACATAATATGGTTCGCATCGGGTTAGCGCCTGCTAAGGTGAAAAAAGACGCGACAATGACAAAATCAACGAACGAGGCTTTGAAAAGATTTCGCAGAACCTGCTCAATTTAAAATTAAAGCCACGAAACGTGTTTTTCGCCTATTTTATAAAAATCTAGGGATATGAGAACAATCTTCGACGGATAAGCTGATGCCATACGCAGAAGTTATAGGATATTTTACCGTATGCAAATATGATCTTTTTTCTGTTTTAAAATTAGTTTCGGAGTGGGGCAGAGGTTGTGACGATCTTGGATTTGAATTCTAATTTACTGATACTCAATTAATGTCTCCGTTTTCTGGATGATTAATCAAAAAATGGATCACAAATCATAAGCATATGCAATAGAGATGGACAGAGCTAAGCAACAGATATACGTTTTTTTTTTAAATATTATCAGACTTCAAATGTTACAGATGGCCTGTCATCATAAATTTAGAGACTGATATTTGTACGTTAATGAAAGAGACGTGATAGTGTACAATTATTATTCTTCGAAATTGTTTTGATAAAATGAACACTGGCTGGCTACTTTTGCAAAAGTGGAGATTTATAAAAAAAATACAAATGTGACAGCAAATTGATTAATGTAGCGAGGACAATAGAGTTGTAATGTATAAATAAAGCATTTTAATCCCCCCCATTTAAATTCAATAGCAAGAGCGGCAAGTGCACGCTAATCATCGCAATATAATGCTTCGTCGCTTTCTGTTGGGGTTGGTTTTTTGTGCGAGACAAAGATAGCTGCACTACTTGGCGAATATTACTGTAAGTAAGAAAGAGACGTGCTATCGATTCAACGGGATAAAGTTTAAATGATAGCCGTTTTTTTTATCTTTGGTGATGGATTGCACTTCGTTGAGTGTATGTCGCATTCAACTATGTATTTTCGTATAATATTTTCTTTGGCATAAAAAATGTGCATTAAAAACTTTCCGAAATAAAATTAACGCAGATGTAAATTAAAATATGTAAGTTTTTTTTTTTCAAAGAAAATTAGTTAAACAAGCAAGCAGTTCACATTTCAAATTATCAATGTCAATCTATCAATGATACCGCAATAGCCAGATGATTTGCGGATATCTTTCCAAACTTTAGGCTGCTGCTGGAGGGGATAGATGTTGAAAAAGATAGAAGGAAGAAATTGGCGATAAAGACAGATTAACTTAGACTTGCAATAAAATTTGTCAAAAAACTTTAGCGGTACATCTCATTATAAATCCGTTAAATCCAAATAGGGCTTGTTTTAGGTCTACCGATATGTCAGTTTTCGATATATCTGCGGAACCTCAGGTTTTATGACATTAAAAATTAAATTGGACACTCTATCGAATATCCCCTTCTGACAAAAAAAAATTAAATTAGTTCATAAATGATGACGTCCTGAGGTAAAAACCATAAAAACAAAAGCGAATTGACAACCTCCTCCATTTTCTGGTGTTAAAACATCGAGTGCATTAAGTTACGCAGACCAGTGACGTCCCTAGCGCGAGCGTGACTAATTGCGCAACTAAACATCCTGGGGGGCCTGTAATCCGATATTGATGCGATTGTAAAAACTATCCGATTAGTTGACCCGGCGCGCGTCGCAATGCACCCCTAGCTGTAGCCAATTTGTCTCTATTAATACATTAAAATGCAGGTAGAATTCGTAACTCTCGATGAATAAGCAATTCAAATTTTAGTCTAGTCTTGCCAGACATTAACTGTATGTAACCTGACAGACCTATCATCATATAAGCAGTACTACTGGAGTTAGGGAAGTTAAATTTTACATAAAGCTTTGTCTTATGATGTAGGTGACAACTAAGAAATTGTAGTGGATTAAGTACTATTTTATAGAATTTTTGAACTGCTTAAATTATTGATATTTTATAGACTATATTTTCGCTTATTAATAATATCAGTTTCATTCATCGTTTTCATAAAATTATCGCATAAGAAGACACCTACATATAATGGATGAAGAGTACTCGATAGCTATTTTCACCGAAATTCATAAATTAGCTACCTAATAATAAAAAATCAAAAAAATATTAGTTGCAGTCGAAGTTGAGGGCTACATCTATAATAGTAATAGGCACCTGACATCTTTTTCTTTTCCAAATATGATAGGAGTAAGTAGTAGGAGGCCTTTCCATTCCTGAATAATTAGCCCTATTCGTGAAGCTGACCAAAATTGCTATGTTCTGATCTGCTTCATAAGGCAGCTTCTATTAGCTCGATTAGAAACTAACGACGATTTACATATATATCTACTTGGGCTTTAAAGACCTTAGATTATTTTTTGAAACAAAAACAGGTGCAAACAAAGTATTAAAATTACTGTGTGACAAGTTGCACTATTAACAAAAGGTTATCACCGAGGGGTCTGGGGGTGAATGATCACTAATTTTGTATACAGAGCGATGACATTGCGCAGCCCACATCCCGTCACGGTCTTCATCCCTGATCAACCGTGACGGTTGATCCATTTTTACTGAACATCGCCACAGATTATATCATCGATCGACATTATGATTTTTAGCACGTGCAAATTATGATACACTTTGTGTATTATAATGATGTAATACGCTCAATTATCTTTTTAATTTCTCAATAATCTTATTAATATATTGATTTATTTATTTTGTTTATTACACTGAAATTAAGTTCGATTTGATGATCAAACTACATACAAGGGTTTGTTTCATTGATCGTAGCAAAATTCTTAAGTCGTGAGGTGAGGTAAACTTTTTTGGAATTTTACGTACAAAAAATTCTGACAATTATGAATTGGTAATTGCTTTAATTAATTTAGTAACGCTAAATTCACACATTGTCCATGACAAACGTGTATGTGACCAAAAGAAGAGATATAGTAAGGTTGAATATATTTTATCAAATATTTTAAAACAATAATAAGTCAATCTATACATATAATAAAATCGTAACTGATCGGTGTCTGTACATGGAAAATAAATAAGCAAAACTATTACAGGGGGTACCAATGCTATAGAAATCAAAACAACGATTTTAAAAATTTTTGTCTGTTTGTCTGTTACATTGTTCGCACTAGTCTCAGAAACGGCTTAACCGATTTGGATGCGGTTTTCACCAATGTGTAGTATTTAGCTTCAATCGTTAGATCAAGTTTTTATTTAATCTAAATCGGTGCATAAATAAAAAAGTTGTATCAATTTAAAGTGTTACGTTAAATATTTCTTCAGAAAAAATGCTATAAAATGACTATTTAGTTGATTGGGATATTCTATAAAATGACGATGGTTCAAAGATCATACATAGTTAAAAATAGACATTTTGATATTGCCAATATAAATTGACCTTCGATCTATATTGTCTAATGGGCTGATCATGATTCTACTTAGGCTGGACATTTCGGTTGTACGGGATTACATGTTTCACAAAGCGGATCAAAAAATTAAGTTTTAAATTTTTTACAATGTTCCTTTGTTAGATCACTAGATGTCATAAAATAATAAAAAATAGGATTTGGTAAATTTAAAAATTAATATTCACACCGAT
>DWLR01004973.1:0-11454 GCA_018246295.1 Papilio alexanor hazarajatica | reverse complement strand
CGGCCCCATCGGCCATCCGTTCTGCGAGCAATGTGTCCGGCCCATTGCCACTTTAGGTCTGCAATTCTTCGGGCAATTTCGGTTACTCTGGTTCTACTGCGGATCACATCATTCCTGATGCGATCTCGCAGAGAAACTCCGAGCGTTGCCCTTTGAGTGACTTTGAGGCATCTAATTTTGCCCGCAGTGAGGGGCCACGTCGCGGTACCGTAAGTCATTGCTGGCAATACACGCTGCTCGAAGACTTTCGTCTTGAGACACTGCGGTAAGTGTTGGGACGAGAGGATATCTCGCAACTTCCCGAACGCTGCCCATCCGAGTCGGATTCGGCGATCGACCTCCTTCTCGAAGTTGGACCTACCTAATTGGACAGTTTGTCCTAGGTAGATATACTCGTCAACAACTTCGAGAGTACGGCCTCCGATGGCTATTGGAGTGGGTGGAACATGGACGTTCGACATCACCTTTGTCTTGTCCATATTCATTCTGAGACCCACTCGTTCGGAGGCTCTGTTGAGGTCATCGAGTATTATACTGAGTTCCTCCATGGTCTCAACCATGACTACAATATCATCGGCAAAGCGCATGTGGTTGAGGTATTCGCCATTGATGTTGATGCCAAGTCCTTTCCAGTCTAGGGCCTTGAAAACGTCTTCCAACGCTGCGGTGAAGAGTTTCGGGGAAATAACATCACCCTGTCTTACACCGCGCTGCAGTTGGATAGGTTTCGTGTCCTGACACTGAACTCGGACTGACATATTGGCGTTTTCGCACAAACACCTTAGCGCATCGATGTATCAGTAGTCAATTTGGCACCTATGGAGGGACTGCAGTACCGCCCAGGTCTTGACCGAATCGAAGGCTTTATCGTAGTCCACAAACGCTAGCAGAGTGGCAGGTTATACTCCTCGGACTTCTGTATAACCTGCCGCAGCGTGTGTATGTGGTCTACGGTACTGAAGCCTTTACGGAAACCGGCTTGTTCAGGAGGCTGGAAGTCGTCAAATCTGCGAGCGAGACGATTCGTAATGACCCTCGAAAACAACTTGTAGACAGGGCTCAGAAGTGAGATGGGCCTGTAGTTCTTCAGGAGTGCTGTATCACCCTTTTTGAAGAACAGGACCACGACAACCCTGCTCCATGCCCGTGGCGTTTTACCCTAGAGTATGACGGAGTTAAAGAGCTTCTGGAGAACCATAAGTGCCGGTTCCCTAGCTGCCCTTAGCAATTCTGCTATAACCCCGTCATCCCCCGGTGCCTTGTTCTTAAGTTGTTTGAGGGCCATACTAATCTCGTCGAGACTGACCTCCGGGATATCTTCGGTACAGTGTCGGGTCAATCTGGCTCTTGGGTCTTCTGCCAGTTCTGTGACGGGTTTTTGCGTTGCGTATAGCTTTCCATAGAATCTCTCAACCTCACCCAAGAGCTCAGTCAAGGAAGAAACGATCCCGCCCTCCTCAGTCTTCAGCTTCGATAGCCGGCTTTGCCCAATAGACAGATCTCGGTCAAACACTTTGGAGCCTTTGTTCCGCTCGATAGCCTCTTTAATACGGTTTGTATTAAGGAAGCTGTTTAATAACTATAACTATACTTAGCCGCCGGTATCGTTCCGCATCATCCGAAGAGAGCAGGATCATCCCCGCCTATCCTTCATGAGCTCCAGAGTGTGGTCTGAGAGCTTCTTGAAAGCGTTTGTACGGTGAGTCTTAAAAAACTTGGAACCCACCGTCTGAACAGCCTGCACGAACCCATCATTCAGATCGTCCACGCTACTTCCCAGGCATTAGAACCGGTTTTGGAGTTCGAGCTGAAAGTTTTCGGAACCTTGGATATGGACGGGTGCTGGTCGGAGCGTAGACTTAATCAGCCGACTTCGCTCAAGCTTTATGTTGATATTCAATGTGCCTCGGACAGGAGAATTAAAAGAAGAGCTCTTTTGCCTCGACACACAAGTTGTTTGATTAGGCTGGTTCGATCAAGGAAGTATTAGCATGACTTCCCAGAAGACTGGAGTAAAGTAGAATATGTACATTCGTTTGTAATGATCCCCTTCCCCTTTTCAATCCGTTCCCAATTTGCTTTTATTTACTTGTCTTAAATGTAAAAAAAAAATCTATTCCCGAAAAAAGAAGGCGTCTGCAAATTAAAAGATGACAAAATGTGTATGACATTAATGTAACTTAGATAGTCTGCTGCTTTCCTTCATGAAAAAAATTAGTTTAGTTGTAATGCTTACACTCAAACAGAAAATCGAACATCTAATCAATCAATCAATAAATCTATATGGTATGCAGAACTTAGGTATTGATATTATTTTTTATGCGGGCGTCAACTTCCTGTTACGTCACCGGTCAATAGCGCTAGGTCCCGGGGGCTCCGCGTGCGGCGTCATCGCGTCTGGGACGCGTGGTATTGAGGCCACTACCCATTGACCGCAATTTTCATCGATTGTTACTACGCGACTCACGTTTTTTCCCCTTTTTCTGTTATTCATCCTTCGAGCTCTTATAAAACATTTATAGTAAGACACGGTCTGTTTTATTTCTAGACTTGTAATTTACATGCGATGTCCGCTAATGAAATAAAATGATTTACCGATTATCTTTTTATGCTCATCAATATCCTAAAGAGTGAAACATTGGACATTGCCTGTAGATATAACGACTTATTCCGATACGAGTACCTTGGACGTTTATCTCTTGACCGTTGTTTTCATCTCGACACCATACCTAATATAAAACTCACTTCCATACGTATATTATCTTTTAAATTTTTAACACAAGCAATACCGACTTCAAATTTGTATAATTTAATCTAAATAGGATTTGTCTCAAATGTACTAATAAGTCAATTTTCCGAATTTCTTCGGAACTCAAGGATTAATGACATTTAAAATTAAAAACCCATTTGCCGAAGTCCTTATCCAACATAAAACAAAATGAAATCGTTTCATAAATTTGGAAGTTCTCTGATAACAAACATAAAAAAAACAAACGAATCAAGGACCTTTTTTTGAAGTTTTCCGGTACTTCTGTGTTCACCCTTAACTATTGATCAAGTTCAACCAGTGTAGAATTTCGCAAAAAAACCAACGATACAACTTTTTAATATACTACAATAGCGACCTGCCATATATTCGCACTGGTTGTGAAAATATATAACAGATTTGAGTAATTTACGATATAATATATTTTTTCTGTCGTTATGTTGTACCAGCCTTTTGAATACGTTTCGGTCCATTTACTTGAAACCTTAAAAAAACTACAATATGGCAAAAACTTTAACAAACATTCAATTGTTTTTAAATTTAACACATACATACGCGGCGAGGGGACTTTGTTTTATGTGTATAGTTATATTTACAGTACACAATGTGCAATGAACAGCCGCAGACAATGCGTTCGGAATACGCTACGAGTGCTTTTCGGAGGGAGGTTTTTGAACGACCGCCAATAGCCTGACTCAACCGTGCACCAGACTTCAGCTCTTTTATTTTTAGATGCAACTTATTTGTTACTACCAAGTACTCTTTTACCCATTTGGTACGCGTCTTATATACAAAAAGTTTATATAGATAATAACAGCCAGACACAAGATAAACAGATATGTACATGCACACAATTTTTTGTGCTTGGTGGAAATCGAACGAAGAATCGAAGGCAAGCATCTTACCAACCATGCCAACCGGACCGGTCACTGTATGTTTTACTGGCTTTTTGTGTCCTTCGTCGCCTGGGTGAATTTCAGTACTGTATGGTACTATGGTTTAAATCTAACGTTTCTTGATATTTTTAGTACATTTAAAAAAAAGTACCGTTTCTATATTTTTAGGATAAAAATTACCTTTTTACTCTTTTAATGGCCGCTTGTCACTATTTATTTTGACCATCTATCTACCTTGATACCAATTAATTTCATAATTTTTTTTGTATAATATTCAATGAGGCCCACTTTTTCAATTCTATTTAATTAGGTTACGTTAGCAAAAGGACAAAGTTTAAAGCGAAACTCCAATTAGCCATCCAACTCGACCTAATTCATCATCCCGCAATAGTCAGCTAATTAGCTGGCAAGGATCAAGTAATCTAAGCACAACTAACCGAGATAATTATTATAATTAGTGTGCGCATTATATGTATCTTTATAGAACTGTCTACTCGAATTAAACTTTGAAGGTACTAAAGAACAAGCAAGTTTCATTTTTTTATAACAGAAGGTGGCAAACGAGCAAGCGGTCACCTAAGTGACCCCTGCCCATATAAATCTGCAACAAGCATTTGCGAGTTGCAGATGCGTTGCCTACCTCTATTAGATAGAGTAGGAGAGAGGCGGACAGAAAAATTTACATATCTTACGCCCATTCATCCTTTTCCCCGTCAAATCCTCTTTCCCTTCCCACCGTTTTCTAATAAGGAAATGGTGGGAAGGCGGAGAGGATTAAAATTAGGCCTCCGACACCTTACTCATCAGACGAAATGCGGAAAACTTCTACTTCACGGCTGTCTTCTGTGAGTTCGTGGTTTCACCAATCGAGCGGGCCACAGATCGTGCAACAGATGTTGCGGACTCTACCAATGTTAAAATATAAGTGTTTTATCGAGTTTAGTGCAATTCAATTTGTACGTTGTATTACGCGTAAGAAATTGTTGCTACAGACCAACGGAGATGTAATATTTTTATATGGGTGTTTAAATATGTCATAATAACCAAGTATGTTTGAGTTTTTATACAATGACTAACCTATTGATTGACCTTAAGTGGCGATGTGATCTAGGTTAAACTATTACGTGTTCTAGTTTGGCATAAACTTGTCCACTCTTTTCTTGAAAATACTCATCATATTTCTCAGCCGAAAACCTGACGCTATTCAATTGTTTCAATCCTTTGCTGTACGCCCAAAAACTGAAAATTTAAATCACTACTTTTGAATTATATCAGTAACAAAAAGACGGAAACAAGTCTATATTTAAAATTCTTTAGTAAAATTTTGTACACGAGGTATATCAAATCCTGGGGTAGTATGTTAAAAGTAGTACGAGGCGTATGAACTTAACATGGAGTATTGAATACATAAATTAATAAACAGTTGTACAGTATGTATTCAACACTGGGTCAAATACGGATTAAATGCATGCGGACTCCATTGTTGGTAAGGCCGTCGTATGCGTATGCATTCACACTCAACGTCGGATTAATTCAAAGCATACACTGTTATAGAATGTGTGGACAGTTAGACCGGGCTATCGCTTGCTTGTAACGGTGCCATTATTGTGACAGTCCGCTGTAAGCGTGTCTAATAATTTCGCTTTGTTGCGCGGAATTGAGCTTGATCGACGTACCGTGCTTTAACGGAAACCACTTGATTGATTTTACAGCAGTTTGTAATTTTTTTGCGGATGTTCCGATGAGTATTATAGTTATAGAGTATTCAATCAGCGTTTTGTGCATTAGAACAAATTGTCTGTTTCACTGGCTATGTTGAGTCTTATATATACAACGGTTATTACCTAGTTTATTTTATTATAACATTTAAAATAAGGTAAGTAGTAAGTAGTGATGATCGATTTCACATAATAACACAATAACACAAAAAATAAAAAGTGAATGACTGCTGGCAACTTTGCTTTTCTAATCTGTTTCTCAAGTACCATTTGCAAAGACCATTAACTTTGCACCTACTCTGGTCGGATTGTAACTTCAAAAAGTCGTGATATTATCATGAATTATGCTCATGTACTGACCTAATTTCATTATACCAAGGAAATGTACAATAAATTGTATATAAGGCGTCGTTGTGTGCCCACTGCGCTTTGTGGATTGCAAAATTTCGTTCGCTGTTCATATTCAGAACAATGGATCGGGGAATGTCGCAATTATTATCTTGGGATTCGACGTTCCTGATGAAAATCCTCTTGAATACATATATTGCATTGTAACTATCTTATCTACAGCTCTGTGGAGCTTTCTTCTTTTTTTTTATTTAGAAGCGGATAATAAATACATTCACGAAATAGTATTTCTAATGGCAACGTCGTCTATATTATAGACTAAGCCTGGTTTACATATGCGCCGCTCAGTGCACACATCGATTAACTCCACTTTTTGAAAAATCTTAAACTTAAGTGTCAAAGCATTTGGTATAGTCATAACTTTTCATATTTATAATAACTTTTCGGAATAATAAAGATTAACACCATTAAGCGGTAATTTTGTTTTTGGCCATTGTATAATAAGTAATTTATTTCAAAAGCCATTTTGATTAACTCCATAATCTACTGTAAATCGTTTCAATAACGCAACTCAAATGCACTGGCAAGCGCCGAATTATAATGGTTTTTTTTTAACTGTCGTCTTACCAGAATTATAGTAAAATAAATTAGTCAATCACAGTCTAATTGCCACAGGATCAAGTACTTCTGAAGGCAAATTAATTATTATTAAGAATAAAGTGTAATAACCCATATTATATGCATTACGTTTTTTTGACCTTTTCAACATTATAATGTGCCATAATCGCAATGCTTGCTTGGCAGGCGGCTTGGCGATCGCAGTATGTTCCAACGTACATAACTGCTGCCCGTCCTTCGGTGGTCTCTACATCCACAGATTTTTAGACACTTTACAGACACAAAGAAGACATGTTCATGCACACAAATGTTGAGTGGGAATCGAACCCACGAACTGCAGCGTTAAATGCAAGCATCTTACCAACCGCGCCAACCGATCCGCGTTCGTTACCTCAGTTATTTATATTGCTGATGAATTAATTACAAATAATATATTATAACACAACTGTCAACATTATTTTTTTGTAGAAAATCTGTAATAAAAATATATTGTTGCTATATACTCAAAACTTTTTCTGTAATAAAAACTCAATTTAACTTGATTACTTTTTCAGTTACCAAATCAATTAACTCCACGAGACATATGAAAATTGTACACATTTTAACTTTTTTTCTTTTAATAACTGCAACTCCTAATAAAATATAGTCATTGAAGATGTGCAGCCTGTGGAAAAAAAAACAATTGGAATATATGTAAGATGCAATGTTCCGTTGCACGACAAATGTTTTGAATTTTCCATTTCCATTTATGGTGTATAAACATTTTTTATTACTTTCTAGAAAACTAAATGTAAGGAATATATAATTTTAATTTTTTTTTTTTTTTTTAGTATACTATAGTACATTCCGTCAATGTTCCGAAAATGGTGCGGGCTTTAATGTTTATTTTTGAATAAATCTTTTTCATTTAAATTTTACATAAAATTGTTATATTTAAATAAAAACAAAAATTATGGCAAAAATAGTTTCAGTTGGTATACTAACCAATTATCATTATACAGTTAATTTAACTTTTTTATATTTTTGAATTTTGGTGGGTAATGGGTTAAATGTTTAATTCTTGTATTGGCTTTTGCTGTAATTGTATACTTGTTAAACAACACGTAAAACCAGAATTTATAAATTTATATTGTTCGTTGTTTGTTGTTATATAATAATATAAATACATAAAACATATCTAGGTAATCCAAATACAAATGCATAAATATTATAGTGTACTAAATGAATCAATATAAAATCAGACAGCCGAGGGTTAAGAATAATGGGAGAGGAATTGGCATATTATTCGGGTATCGAATTCCACCGTTTTCAGCATTTGGAGTTCATCGCCCCGTAGTTGCAGTCGTCTCAGGCGGCCAGAGAGCATGACAGATTAGCCCGTTTGCAGACTGAGACAAATGACTATCATACCAGACAAGTCAACATTGATTCAGATCTGCACTCTTGAATAAAGAGTTCAGAGAACCTATCATTGACTGCTTTTCACTGAACACACTTTTACTAAATTATTATTACAGAAAAAATACAATTACGTATGTATATTATGTTTCATTGAACTAATACGTTTTGATTAAAATTAATGTTTAGCGTTTCGCATCAATCAGTTTTATGTGTCGGCTCCTGATCCTCACAAAGTAATGTCCGAGACGGTCTGATTGTCTTCAAGATAGCTGCACACAAACGCGTTCTCCCTGCCATATTTTGTTTGCGTTTAATAGATATCATAGTTTGTAGTTAAAATATAAATGGCGTTATTGTTGTCGCCCTCAATAGACAAGAAATTTTATGGGTAGAGAGAGAGTTCACTTTGTGTGTTAACGTTATATGTAAAGATGTGTAATCGTTGATTTTCTTTTATAATTTGTGTGTAATAAATATTGTAGCATATTTATTACACGCCAATGAATACGAATGCGTATTTTTACTATAGTTAGAAATTCTAGTTTTTATGCATTTTTTGAAGGAAAAAAGTATTGTATTTAATAGTTCATGATCTGCTTACTAATCAATTTTCTCTCCAAAAATATGTTGATAACATGTATTACAGTCGCCTTCAACATTGACATTATAAAAGTTAAGGATCTTAGCTTTGTAATATAAAAATGTATAAACCAGTTAGTCGAGTGCAATATGTAATTAATTGGTGGATGTTGCACAAACTTGATTTTATCCATGGAAGTTTTTGTCCGTCTATTGCAATTATTGCCAAAGTATGAGAGTAATGATGAACAGATTCATTTTAACATAAAAGCAAGATAAAAATTGATGACTACAACTAAGAGTTAAAAGAAATTTTCTTCAAAATGTGAAAGTTAAAATTACTCTGGTTAAATTATAAACAAACTCTGAATCAGTGAATTTTTGCACGTTTTTGGTTGATCATTGGTAAGGATCGATCAGTTAATACGTGAATCTTGTATTAAGTAGCTTTAAATTGGTTTGTAGGTTATTGGACTATTGTTTAAATTAGTGCTTTTAAATTGTTTATTTTTGATTATTTCTTCCAATTGAGAGAAACATATTGTTGATTGAATTAGATTTAGATAGCTTCTCTTTTCTCTGGCTTAACCAATATTGAATAATACTATCAAGGCTTTTCTAACTTTTGTAAATAATATAAAATTGGTATCAAAGAGTTTGTACTCTTAAAATACATTCGCAGAAGTGAAGTCTGAATAAGAATAACAAAAAAAAAAAAATCAAATATGTACGTATATTATTTACTCGTGTGAGTGTCGGTATATAGTTGCAGCCATAAGGTCAGCGTATAATGCTACAACAGGTTTGGTTTTAGCGCTTACTTTTGTTTGATGGAAATAACGTGTGTGATTCATAGACAATTTGGGAAATATTACTAGAAGGTTTGCAGGGTGAACGGGTCACTTGATGTTAAGTGATCTCCGTAACCCTAAACCTTCACAAAAACCAGGTGAATTATAGATATGTAGCAAATTAGATTATGTTGCAAACGACGAACGGGTAGATAAAAAACCAAGAGGGGACAGAGGGTTGCCTTACGAATAAATATACCATTTGCCGACACATTTGCGTCCAAAATTATTTTAACTCAAAACACCAAACATAAATCTGTTGATGAATCAAATTAATTAAAATTAATTAATAAAAAATTATAGAAATGTATGAGAAAACAAGTGTAAATAAAAGCAAATAAAAATCATTTGATTTGATTAATAATTGAATTACAAATTATATATCATGTTCAATGCAATGCAATTTAACAATAATCAATAATTTTTAATAGCCTTTCATTGTTTATGAATATAAATATATTCAAATAATTTGCTATACCATTAAGTACAAGGGTGCTTAGTTTATTTGTAATTAATAATTTAATCAGATATTTCAACAGTTATGAATTAATAAGTCTACTAAAGAGTATGTTTGTTTATTATTTATTATATTTGATAATAAAGGACTGAAAATTAATTAAAATTTATAGCCTCGGATCTCTGCTTGCAACATCTACTGGCAGAATACAAGGAGTGGTCGATATTTTAGCTATTAGCCTTTAGCAGGTGCACTATTGTATTAAAATATTTAGACTGGGCATATAAATTGTAAAGTGTTGACTAGTTTTTAGGTGATCGCTTGCTCGTTTGCCACCTAATGGTATTAAAAAAATATGTATATTCTTTCAGTGGTTATAGCTCCTACGTTAAAAAGTAAACTATAGTTTTTTTCTAAATATTAAAAAACATTACAAATTTCAGAGCTAAAACTGTGTTTTCGATAAAAGCAAAAATTATAATGACATTTTAAATTTCCAGCTCGTCGCCGCCATGTTCAACTTTATGAAGAAATCGACTGTTCTCGCGCACGACTCGGGCGGCTGCGAGGAGCGCGACGGGGAAAAGGACAGGAGAAAGAAGGAGAAGAAAGAACGAAAAGAGAGGGAAAAGCGAGAGCGCATAGCAGCTGGACTTGAAGAGCCGCTGCGCTTGGAAGAGGTATAATTAGTTTTCTTTGACTGGATAATTTACAAACGTTTTGTAAGAACCGTTTACCATACACAAGTTTAATTTTCTACGATTCTGAAAGTGAAGAATTAGCATTACTGAGATCGCTTATTTTAACTCGTCACTCATTGATTCGTTTTCTGGCACATGTATGATAAATTGCTATTTCACATACTCAGCAAATATGTCGACGATGCCGTTTAAGACCAACATTCTATTCTTTAAAGACGTGGTTCGTCATTCTTTCGAAGCTGTCTTCCTACGGGCTTCCTGAGAAATTATGTGTCTGGATTGCCAGCTTTCTCGAGGGTCGTAGCATAAAGGTCGTAGTCGACGGTGCATGCTCAGACTCGAAACCTATCAATGCTGGTGTACCACAGGGCTGTATACTATTCTCCCACCCTTTTTCTTCTGCATATCAATGACTTGTTGCATCTTAGTAACGTCCATTGCTATGCAGAAGATACTACCGGGGATGCCTTGTACACGGCCCGCACTAATATTTCTCGGGATTGCGTCAAGGAGTACCGGAACAAACTTGTGTCTGATCTGGAGACTCTACTGGGTCATGTCTCGGACCGAGGTCGACAAAATCTTGTCGAATTCAACCCCAAAAAGACGCAAGCTTTCGCGCTTACCGCTAAAAAACAACCTTAACTTCGAGAACACTCCTTTGGTTGCCTCAGGCAGTATTAGTATTCTCGGCGTTAACATATCGAGTGACGTCCAATTCCGCGGTCATCTGGAGGGCAAAGCCAAATTCGCCTCCAAAAAGCTTGGTGTGCTCAGAAGAGCGAAGCAGTATTTCATGCCGGCCCACCGCTTACAGCTGTATAAGGCGCAGGTTCGGCCTCATATGCAATACTGCTCGCATCTCTGGGCTGGTGCTCCCAAATACCAGCTTCTTCCATTCGACCGTGTACAACGACGTGCGACTCGAATCGTCAACGACCGTGCTCTTACTGATCGGCTTGACTCACTGGCATTGCGAAGGGACGTCAGTTCTCTTTGCATTTTTTACCGCCTCTACCACGGGGAGTGTTCCGAAGAATCGTTTGGAACAATTCCTGCCGCTGAGTTTCGTCATCGCACAACTTGACAGAACGCCAAATACCATCCACACCATCTTG